>WBMZ01008930.1:0-68700 GCA_013400975.1 Atrichornis clamosus
CAGCAGCTTATCTGATACATTTTCCTTTATGCTAATACCTCTTAATATAAATGTCTGCTAATTGCCCAGGGGGAGTTTTCATTTGCCTGTGCAAAGAATTCGTCCTCAATTCAGCCTTTGCAAAGCACCTTTTGCTCTTTTATCGCATTCAGAGCAGTTTGGGCACTGCTCCCACTCCTAGGCTGATAAGATCAGGCTTGTCAGAGGCAGAACACAACACATTTATTCCACAGTTTTACCTGCAAATGCTGTGCTGCACAGAGAATTGCAAGCTCTAGGACAGATCATTACACTGCAAAGAAAGGCTACAAGGAATATCAGAGCACTAAGAACAACTGAAAGACCCATTTAAAAGGTCTTCTTATAAAGGAATAAAGTATAAGAAAATGGGTGTTTCATCCAAAGAAATTGAAACACACAAAAAAGGGAGGAATTCAAATATTAATATGAGTGAAGTACAAACCAGTCAAGATAAAGTGCAACACCACCATTATAAGCATCAGACACCAACAGAGGCCAGACTATTTAGAGCTTAGGGAAGCCATGGCAATATTTCATCTACATAGTTGAAGTCACAGCTCAGCTTTTCAAGGCTCAGTAAAATTTGCAACACAGCTTTCCCCCAAGCCATTGAATTCCTAACATTTTTTCTGGTGATCTACATTCAGCACTGGACAGCATTTAATGAAGGGCCAGCTAATTGCTACCTACCGTTCTCACCGCTGGTGCTGAGGTGCCCGTAAAAGTCTAGGAAAAACAACACAAGGCAAAGTTAAGAAAACTAAACTGCATGTTAAATGCTTTCTTTAGGCCGACGTTTCAAAATGTCTCACATTCAAAGTCATATTTGGAGCTATGGTCATTAACAACACTCTTTAGGTGCTTTACCGACCACCATCACAACTCTCTGCCAGCTTTTTATTTCCCTGACATGAAGTGTTTGGTTTTTTTAAAAAGGAAGCACAATAAACAATGTTTTTAGCCCTATAACATAGCTTGAAACTGCAGGTGTGCCATGAGGTTCTGTAAAAGGTTAGACTGGGAAAGTCATCCTTTCAACAAGATTGGAGAAAGAGCACACTGTCTTCCCCAGATTGCCCATACAACTCAAACCACTCATTCTCCTCTGTGATCAGCTTCACTGGAGTATCAGACAATTTTACCCACTTTACACTTGCTACTGGCTTCTTTTGCTTACCTCATTTGAACTTAAATTTGATCCCATTGCAGCCCCAGTTGCATATAAGTCCAATGTTAAAAGTTACTGAGCCGCACTGCTGGCAGGAACTGCTCATGCAGGTTAGGGGTGGAGGAAGAGGGATTTTATGACGAGGCTCTCCTGCCCCACCCCCTGATTATTCTCAGTCATTAGGCAGTCCCCTCCCTGCTTCCTGCAGCCTATTAGAGCACCTCAACTGAGTCAGCAGAATGAAGAACAATTCCTTTTCTACCCACTGTGCTGTTTGGGGAGGATGCTGAAGACCCTTTCTGCCCAGGCATTGCCCTCTTGAAATACTACTGGTAATGAAAAGTTTTGCATTTATGCAACAGCTCTAACCCCCAAGCAAAGTGCTTCTGACTAATTAAATCACAGCTCTTGGAGTAACTCTACACTGCCACCACCATACTGCAGGGTAGTAGAGAGAGATGTCAACAGCTTCTTTCCAAAACATAAACTCACATACCTGTTGCAGTCTTCCCATAACAGCACAGTTCAGGTAGGTAAGTCCTGCAGTTCAGCAAGGTGACTCCATTGTGAAGCCACAACTGAGTGACTGCAGGACCCACACTCCCCTGAAGCTACTTTGGGCATCTCTGTGCTACATTCAGCAACCTCGACACATGCTGAGTATTCTGTGCCTGAATATTTCTTGTATATGTATATAAGAAAAAAAAGTAATCCATGTCCAGAAATCTTGCAGTTTGATATTAAATTAAACAAGAGTGAAGGGAGGAGCTATAAGCAGAAGGTGAAACTTGGGAGTGGAAGGGTGAGGCAGGAGCGAGGGTTGTGCTCTCCTGCGTGGGCCCAGGGAGCACAGCAGTTCACCCATCCTCAGAGCTTGCTTCAAAGGGATCTGTGTGTGCTGGCTCTCACAGCGAGCCCGGCAGACACCCTGTGGGAAACTCTGGAGCACAGAGCTTCCCTGACTCCCCAGTGTGCAGTGACTCACTGCCTGTAAAGCTGTGTGTTAGAGTAGCCCTAAACTACCTTGCATGTGCAGGCTGGTAGATTTTGGAGCATGCAAGATCAGACTCTGGCTCTGCCAGACTCTTTCTGGCCTCTCTGCTTGATGATAGGAGACAGCAAGTACTCACTCTTGCATCATGAGAGTCAAGTGATTATTTTTAAATCAATCTTATTTATATTGGTGATTAATTCGCTTGATGCAGGCAAAGAAAGTAACCTTGCAGACTGCGGTGGATGTCACCTAAATGCACTCCCCTGTGCTGTGGAGGCTGGTATCAAAATAATTCTGCACGGAGGAAGAGAGGATATCCAAGGAACATCACTAGACTAAAATCCTCTTTTTACATGCAATTCACTTCCTTCTGTGTTGATGTCTGTGTGTTACACATGTGATGACTGTTCAGAAGATCTTATTCAAAATATGCAGTGGTACTCTCTGGTGGTTTCCATCTAATGGCTAGCTGCTTGCTCCACAGGCACACTTTACACCACTTTGATTCTCAGAATCAAGGGGAAATGGCTCATAAATATGAATCTGCAGCATCTGAAATGCTCCTTGCAAGAATAACCAAATTATACTTCCAATGAACACATGAATCTCTACCTAAAAGACACAATACATCCTGTATCTTCTGTCTTTATTACTTTATATCTGTGTTAAATATTTAGGAACAAATTCAGGTGGAGCAGTCACAGCTGAGAATTACTTGTGCTCTCACAGAACTAGTCTTTCCAGCTTCTGAAAAATGAATGCTTCCCTGGAAATATTTAAGAATTAAAATTTAATGCAGGAATCTATTTTCATTAAAAATGTCTGCAAAACATCCTCTATCAAAGGAAAGAGGGTAGATTATCCAGCTCAACTTCCCCAAGTTGTCCCAACAGATATATATACACGTATACACGCTTACATCATCCCAGCTGTTTCACAGCCAATACAAGACTCCCTGACATTACATTCTCTTACCCACACTGATTTTAAGATCCATAAATGAGACAAAATGGGAAAATTATTCCAGAGTCAATTAATCTTACCCACTGAATGGTTTCCTGACGTTCAGATTATGTTTTCCTCTTCTTAAAATAATGCCATCATTGCCATACTCAACACATGTTCCTAAATAATTCTCCCTCTCTTGCTCATGACAACCATCAAGTTTTGTAGCAGACGTTGTCTCCCTTAACCACTATTTGTCCACGTCATGCAAGGCTTTGGAATACAATATCTTTTAAAGATCTGGCATCTTTGTGCCAGTCAACAATTATGATTTCAACGGTTTCTCATTCATGCAGTGAGCACATGACAGAACTAAGCACTGAATGCTCATAACACCTGTAACAGTAAGTCCTTGTCAGCACTGAGAAAACTTGATGGCTTATTCACTGGTGTCTGCTACACAATCTGCTTAACATAAAAAATCACAGATTTGCAGTTTGGACTTTTAGAGGTAGAAATGTGTCCCTAGGATTATAATTTCAAAAAGATTGCTACTTCAAAGATCAGGTATCATGTTTTGGGGTTTGCATTTTTCATTAGTTCTTCTACAATTCAAGGACAATTTCAAAGACAACCATAAAGCATGCATTGACTAAATTCGTGTCTGAAGTTACCCAAAGTCTAAAGAGCCATACATTGACTCCTTTTAGCAATCACACTTCCAGAGTAAACATTTTAAATTGCCAGTGATCTTCACGTACATGCTACTTACACTCTTTCTCTGCTTTTTAAAGATTAGAGAGACTGTGTAACTGATGAGGGAACACTTAGCAGTCTCTTCAAAGCTCTGAGCAGTAACAAGGAGAATAAAAAGGAAGATAGAATTTTCCTCTGCTCTTCATGCACTTTGCAGTGCACATTTACATGCATCTGATTTTGCATATTTATGTTAATTAAGACAAGGTGGAGAAAATATAAATATCATTCTGATCTGAGGCAGTCAAAATTCATCTAAACTAGCCTGCTGTAAGCAGTAGTTTCCTCAGCGTGACACTCAGATAATTGTACACCTAACTGCTATAGGTTGCAGGTAGGAATAACAGCTGCTTTGAATACCCCACAATTTCCTTATATACCACTTTGTCACCTTCTGATAATCCAGGACTACAGAAATGTGTGACTAATGGGGGCCTTCATATTATTGCAAGAGAACCTTGTACCACCCTTGGGATGACAACAGGAGTGGTCATCATTTAAACACCTTGAATGAAACAAGAAGGGTAAATATTCAGAACACATGCTAGAGGTGTTAAAAATGGTAGCAAGATGTCACATTAGAAAATAATTACTCTGAATTAACAATTAAGCAAATTAACAAATGTAGTGTCAGGTCTGTAGTTTGGGATTTTCCCTGAATATCACCTTTCAGTTTGTTTTCCTTATTTTTTTTAATGTTTCCACAAGCTACAAAATCTGCAAAGACCTCATCCTGCCAATCAACTAAGAGCAAGCGGTCTAAGTCAAATTCCAGTTACACAAAGGACCTAAACTCAATAATCTCCACAGGCAAGACTTACCATGGATGAAAAGTGTCGCTTTCCTTCTCCATGGTGTCAGATTTTAGACTCTGAAAAATTGATTTTTGGCTAGGTAATTTTTGTCTTGCCACTAGTTTAAAGCAATTCTTTGGTATAAAAAAAACCATTAAAAAAACCTACCAAAACAAAAAATAAATAAAAATACCCCCCCCATATATATATAACTTTCACATTAATATGTTGGCATTCTATTTTCATGTTTCTACATAACACAGCTTCAAAACACCTGTTCTTCAATACTCTACAATATTTTTGATATTTTGTATCACATACAGTTAAAAAAAAAAAAAAATCGCATTAGATACCAAAAAAGAACTTCCTGAGAAAGTTTTCATGGAGAAGGTGACAGAGGACACAAGTTATAGGAAAAAAGGCTGAAAAAAATTTTTTGCATTCATTTATAAACTGGAGAGAACTCCAATCTGAATCTGAGTTTAAATTCATTAGAATGAAAGGTGCAAAATCAGTCACTGGAGAGAGAAATCACGCTAGATGATGGGGTAGAGAGATTATATTTTTGCTTAAGACACTATTCTGATTATGACACATATGAAGGAGAACTTCTACGTTGAAAAGACTGTTGAGCAACTAGATTGAAACAGTTAGACATGCCCTTGATACGTTTTGGAGAGATAAAATCTCGCTCCTCCTCACATGAAGAAATTGGGCTGCTTAACCATTCCAAAATCATCAATAAAGTGTTGTCCCATCTGTTAATATATGCAACCCTGCCTTCAGATTTATTGCAACCGAATTTCAAATCCTATCCTTGTCTCAAAAAGCAGTAGGTCATGAGTTTATCTCTCTCTCCCTCTCCTCTGCAGATCTGAGCATCCAACAGCACCTCTCTTCACCTTTGCAGGAACACTCAGAGGTTGCCTGACCTTTCCAGGTTCATTCAACACTTCAGGCACTGTTCAAGCAGCTGCCCTAACCCCATCAGACCACGGGTGTGAGGAGCACCAGCACCAGCCTGTGTCAGCTAATTACCCAGTAATTAAGCAAGACACATAGCCCAGGACCTTTACAGGGAAATCTAGAGCCAATTTCAATCTGAACCAATTCTCAGAATATCAGGAAGTCACCTCATATTACCAGCAAATTAAGGGGGTAACTTCATCTACAGTCAGCCTGAGAGATGTCTGAGCCCTAATAAAGAGTACAAACATTCAGAGCTAATTGTTTTCAGGATCATGCCATTACACTTAGAAGACCTTGTGTGACAGGTCAGAAATAAGCGTTTTCAAAAAAAAAAAAAAAAAAGGAGTTGTTGCTGACCTACCTGGATCTTAAATAGAACAATTACATCAATGCTGAATCACTTTGAAAAATCCAGCTCATGTCACTGAGCCTCAGCTCCTTCCTTAAAAAATACCACCAGTAATACTGAATGTCTCTCCTTAGTTATTTTTTATGAATAGCTGGCAAGACAGTCAAACAAATATCTCTTCCCCGTCCTTTTTTTTTGCTGACTTTCAGCATCACATCACAGGCAAAATTCTGAGGTATCACTGCAACGTGAACAGCATGAAAAGGCTTCAATAGAACAGAAAAAGAAGCCTTTCCTTCCCCAAGCAGGAAACCAAACAAGTCCAAATGAGTTTGGAAGAAACCCACAAGCCACCAAGGTAAGACCACTGACCTTGGCTCTCCCATGTAAAGCATTAGTCTCATGCAGTGTTAGATCCGTGGAGCCAGATCCCAACACAAACACCAGCATTTGTCTGACTAAAATTCAAGTCAAAATATTGAGCTGCTAAGCTAGCCCATTTGGGCAACCTAAAATTTTTCAGTGGCTTGCTAAATAGATTCAGATTTCTGAAGAAGGACTTCCTTTCCTCAGCTCATTCTAAGCCACTCTAATTTTCCAGATCAGCTGCCAAAAACACACATCATCACCACACCTTGGGTGAGTAAAGCTGAAGGCCCAGCACCAGGTGTTGCAACCACCAAAAACCAGTCGGTGGAATACACCAGGCACAAACAACTGCTTATATTCCATGTTCCTGGAGCTCTAGTAATGAATCTTGAAAATCTTTAAAATGCTTAAAAGATACTTTGCAAAAGAAAAGAATCCAAGTTTTAACCCCCCATTTAAATATTGTTTAAAACTAAACTTATGATCATAACTTAGCTGTCAGAGTGACATCTTCCTTTTCTTCTTTACTAGCAGAAAAATATTGCAGTCTTGCTGGTGACACATAACATCAAATTATCCTAACCACGGGCAAGGAAAGAAGGTGTAAGACTGGCTTTCTGCTTAAGAGGGTGGTTGGAAAAGAAAGATCTATCCATAACTGAGAAAAGGAAAAGTTGTTGGACTTGACCACTTTAGAACTATGAAAAGGAGATGCAAAAGTTACTGCCAACAGTTTCCTTTTATGAAAGGAGACTTTATTGGTTTGATTCATATTGCAGTAAAACTTGACAGACACCTGCTGGTGTTATCTCCTGTTAGATGAACGCATGCACAGAAAAGGATTGTCTTAGAGGTAACAACATATAATGTTCTCTCCTGCATTATCATACCAGTCATCTGCACTCTTGAAAGCAGAATTTCCTTCCATTTTTCATCATCCAAAGCAAAGTGGAAGTTCTTATTTCATCCTTCCCCAAAGGTTATTAGCAAAGCTCATTGTTCCCTTGATATTATTTCCCCATATCAGAAGCACAAATAATTTTTTCCCAGAACAACGCGCTAGCTGAGCTGGATCCATAGAATTTAATAAAAACCACATACTTCAACGATTTCCACTATAAAATTCTTATTTTTAGTAACATTATGCATGGGTACTTAGTATTTGAACAGTAGCTATTACACTGCACGTGTGTTGTTGCATACAGCAGAAAATAACATCTAAGAATGACCAGTTAAATATACTTTCTTAAGCAACCATTTTGCTAAGACAAGTATGACGATCTAGTGAACACTCCCCTGCCTGTGCTCTGGAAAGCTGTGGGAATAAAATGGTAGCAGCAGCTACACACTGACCATCTCACTGTTGCATCTCATTTGTTGGTATCACAAATTTTGTTGTCATCACAAACATCTGTGAGCTTGCAGCAGATGAGTATTTATTAGTCCAGGACCAAAACATTTGCCTAT
Organism: Atrichornis clamosus; assembly: GCA_013400975.1. NCBI lineage: Eukaryota > Metazoa > Chordata > Aves > Passeriformes > Menuridae > Atrichornis > Atrichornis clamosus. The sequence continues at coordinate 7,833 of WBMZ01008930.1, forward strand.
GTCCTTCTGATGAGATTTTTCAAAATATACTTTAAGAGTGTTTACACAAATGAGGTGATGAGTGGTTTTTAAGTCTCTTCTTTCGTTCCACTGCAGTTTGCAAAGCCTGAAGAATTAAATGTTTATTATTCAGGATGTTGTAGCTGCACAGGTTAAGCAGCTTGTTGAAATTCTCTTCAGTATACGTAAGCAGGCCAGTGCCATAGGGAGCAGCACAGTTGGACACGTCCACTCTTCCCTGCTCCATCTCTGTGGGGCTGCGCTCCAGGTCTGAAATGAGAACAAAGCACAGCAATCTGATTGGGGTGGAAGACCAGGCATGCAAAATACACAGTAACAGATACAAGAAAATGAATTATCTCCTGAAAAGGGCTCAAGATTTAATTACTGTATAGTTACTATGTCTGCTTCACTAATAAAATCCACTAGTTCACTGCTTGGCTATAGTCACAGCTGATCCACAATTGACCAGCAGAACAATATTCCATGCAAAATTCTTTCCTCTTTCAATTAAAGTTTTGCATCAGAATATTTCAATTTTTAAGATTTGAAGTTTTGTATGTTTAACTTTTCAATTGAATTGTGATATGACAACTCCTTGCCTACCAACCAGGTAGAAAATTACACCAGAGAGCTCCTGGATTGGGAATCCTCCCTCTCAGGTGGCTGAGATTCTAAATACACGCAGCAGAACACATATGATAATGAACTGCATGAGGTCTTTTTCAATAAGCTGGTACATGGATTTTTTCATTTTTTGAGGAAAGTTTCCTGGGTCATACAAAAGTAGCAACAAGAAAATTGAAGTTGATGTATACAAAAGTTTTTGTAAACTGAAACTGAATTTGCCAAATAAGTTTTTGTTCTGGTGAAACAAATGGATTTCTTCTATTGCTGAACTAAAGAAAACACTCTGGCAACTTTTCAAAAATTACAAGTCTCAAAACATCTTGTTACCTTGGCAAAGCCTTTTCTTCATTATATGTTTTCAGGACTTTCTATTCTCAATTTTTTCGTGTAAAAAAGTAATAGAATTCAGCTTCATTTACCAAGTAAATGGCATATGTCTTTATGAGACAGGTGACAACGTTAGCTGCTGGTAGATATAACTTAGTAACTGCCTCTCTCCTTTATTATCAAAGGAACACAAACTGTTTCAGGTGCCAGAGGGGGTTTCCCTCAAGGTACAGCTATTCTTTTAATTTTGAACCTCTCCAGTCCAATCCCTGATTAGCTGGCCAATACTATACGCATCAAAACAGTAAAACATAATATAATACTGGGAATATAATAACAGCCAACACAGAAGATTGCCAGCATCTTGTCTTGGAAGAAGAACAAATTCAATTGATAAACTGGATGTGAAGATCTAAAAAAATTATTAATGCTGTTAACTTACTCGGTGCCTTGTATTTTTGGAAGGTATCACACACTAGTGGAAAATAGGCCAAGATGGGTGCCTCTAAGCTGTCCTCAAACACATAGCACTCCTTCAGGTGTTCCCGGTCTTCCTGGCTCAGCCCTGTGCTGGGGAATGGGATCCCATGCTCCAAACAGTACTCTGAGAATAGGTCCAGTGGCTGGTTCAACAGAGAGGAGAGTTGCAAAACAAAGAGATTCTGAAACATGACTACCAAGCCCCATAACTGATGTTTTGCTGCACTAGACAATCTGGCATTGATTTATATGTTTTCAAATAATGCTAACTACACACTTGAACAAACATATCATCTTGATATTAATATGTCCTAGGTAATAGAAATTTGATTTGCTAGCACTTTATATTTTTAAAGCAAGGTTAGTATTTACTGAAATTTGTATGACATTTAGATCATTTTGTGATTTAGTGGGCACAGCAGAGGATTTTGATAAGGAACTTTTGATTAAATGTGGCTTCTCAGATCACGGGTTCTTAAATGTTTGAGTTCAGTGCATCTAACAGTCTGTCTTCATGTCCCCTTACAAATAAATTACATTAATTTCTATCATATATGTCCCTCAATGTTTCTTCAAACACAGCAAAAACAAAAACCTGACTGAAGCTTATATCAACATCAAGAGTCAAACATAAAAGAAAAACTCCAAATTTTCATTCCAAACTTTTAAAATCATGTATTAACTAATTACATGGTAACATTTTTTTCACTATTGAGGAACGTGGTACCAGGATGACAGTGTGCACAGATACACAGAGTAGGACATCTATATGTCTGTGTTGATGTACATGTCCTAGAAAGATAGTGAAAACAGCCCTGATAAAGACAGTGACATTATGGTCACAGTGTTGAATAGTACCACTGACATGATCATTTAACTTAATAAAAACTAGACTATTTTCTGGAAAAAGAAATAGAGAGAGAGAGAGAGAGAAAGGTGTCATAGTAATTCAGTTACTGGAGTCATATAGATAAAGAATCACTGCTTCAAAACATCACCAGAGTCTGTGATCCTCCACTGTAATTTAAATGCACAATGACATCCACTTTTCTCTCTGGCCTCAGAACGGGTGGGCAGCTGGTGTTGATGAAGAAAGCTGTGTCTATCAGTTTGAGGTAGTCACCCATTTCACTCAACTGGTTGGGAGAAGAATCCAGCACTGTATCTGAAACTCAAAAACTTATATTAATTACTGCAGGACCAAGTACATTTTTTTCCAAATTAGTATAATAAAGGGAGAAAGAAAAGACAGGTTGGCATTTATTAGTCTTTAACACAAATTCTACAGCTGAGTATTTGTCTTTGACACAATTTTAGCATCTATAGCTCGACTCTGAGATCAGTAAGAGGGAGCAGTCCTGAGACTCAACTTCATCCAAAGTGATACATTACACTGCTTTTTCAACTGGTGTAAATTTGTGGCTATTTAACTTCCATGGAAGCTGCAAGTCACTCTTTCATGACTTTTCCTAGAAAGAAGAGGATTCAAGCAAGCCGGCTGTGCTTTCTCTCCAAGACCGAAACAAGATCAGCAGTAAACTGTCTGGAGCTTGGCAAAACCAATTCCACAAACATATTGATGAAATAATATTAATCAGAATTTGCCTTTATGATAAAACTTATCAAATATTTGTCCTCCGCAAGTATCAGCACACAAATCACCTTCAAGGATGCATCTAAAGCAATTTACTATTACCTTTCCACATGCAAAAACTCTCATTCTCTAAATACTTGTTATGTAGCTGCAAGCCCCTGAGGAAATTATGGTAAGTTGAAACCACTGGCCGTCCGGTCATCATTTCTCGAAGAGTTTTGGAAAGGTAACCTTGGGGAATGGATAAGCAAGTTGTCTGTTCATGAGGCTTCTTGGGCAGAGCAGGGTGCTCCTCTGTAGGAAAAATAAGAAGAAGGTACGTCTGCATTTGTTTAGAGTGTTTCTCTTATAACAACAAAGAAAGAGGCGCTGGGCAGCCACACCACCGTGGCCCCCAGCCGCATCTGCAATTGAGTGCACTCATGGACATGCAGAGCTTTCTGTGCAGTGCGTTTCAGTGTCACACCATCACCCTCTTGTTCCCTGACTGGCCTCTCCCTTCCCAAAGGGCTCATGGTAACCCTCTCGTGACTAATGAAAGTCCCCAGGGATCTTGCAGAGTGAGCAGCACAGTGTTTTTTCCTGTTTTACAGCACAACTGTTTGTCTCCTCCTTTTCCTTCATTCCCAAGGGCTTGGTGTACCCTGAGCCAGAAATAGGACACAAAACAAACCCTTTATCAAATGTCAGGTTTCACATTTCAGAGAGATGTGAAGACAATGAAGATGCAAGAGAAAAGTAATTGAAATAACTAACCAATGTCATGCTCAGTGTCTCGAGTCCATCTGTGCCAGAAGTCTTCTGAATGACCTGAGAGGTAGACAGCATCCATAAAATTCTGGGAAAATATATTGCTCCATGTGCCTTGAAAGTTTAAAAAAAAAAAAAAAAAAAAGCACCATTTTTAAAATTAGTTTGCATTTTTAGAGCACAGCTATGGCAATGTACTTGGATCCAGCCTCTGGTTTACTTATGAAATATTATGAATTTTCATATAAATATTAAATGCCATGCCATTCCACATAAACTCTGGCTTACAACCATGCCATTTTAGAGACTTGGCTGTCTATAAAAGTCAGGCTGTGATTTTAAATACTTAAGACATTTAGTTCATGTGTGTCCGTGTGTTCTCTTTTTAGTCACATTTGTCTCAAAAATTTGTTTCCGCTTTTGTTACTTTTGGCTGGTTCATTTGAGATTGAAATTGCGTCAGATACATCCTCTGGTGTACAAGTATTGCAACTTGCAGACCACCTCTGTGTAGCCAACTGTTAAGGTGGTTGTTTCCTGAGATAGTAAATTACCTTCCAAGAAGCAGATGCGGGACTCTGGGATCTTCTTCATCCGGTGACCCATGAAGAACTCACTACCAAAATCCTCTGAACGAACGAAGGCCCCATATTTCAGGAGACCCACCTCATAAGGTGTGAACTCCACCCACTCTGCAAATAAGGCATCAAAATGGATTTATTACAGCCATCAGAACATATGTAAAAATCAGCTTAGAGAATCAGAAGCTGGAAAAACAAGGCCTATAGCTTCACCATGGTGGTGACAGACAGTTCAAATCACCGTGTTTGGAAACAGAGGCCCTTCAATATATGTGAATGCAAAAGCTAAATTCACCTCCTCCACTAACACTGTGAAAAACAATTCAGCTTGGGATTCAGGTCCATTTCTGCACTAGGACACAAGACCTGGGGCTGCAAGTCCACCAATTGCTAGGGCCCTGCACAAGATGAAGCATTTTTAGCTCCTCTGAGTCAGCAATGACACCAGGTGCCATTCATTCTTAAGACTCTCATAATCACAGCCTGTGAGGCTAAAAAACTCCAAACAAACTCCCTCCACACACAAAAACCATGACGGAGCACCCTGGGACTGCAGATGTGCCTAGAAGCAGATGACCAGGTTCTGTTGCAGGACTTCCTGCTTTGTGCTGAAAAACGCTGTGGGAATAATGATCAGGAACACTGTGACAGGGGCACAGAGAGCTGCCCCTTCTCAGATCCCTCTCTGGCTGCTGGGAGCTGACCCCTGCTCTCACCTCTCACCGCCTTTTCCCTTCTCCTCCCTTCCTTGTCCTCTTCCCCACTCTTCATAGCTCTACTACTGCTTGGGCAGAAGACTCAGCAGCTGAAAGGGGCTGGGGTAAGTGGGAACAAGAGAGAAAAAGAGCAGCAGTTGTGGCTCTCAAGGCTGCCAGGAAAAGGCATCTCCATGCCCCACAGAGTAGTGCCTAGAGCACATGAATCTCCCTTCTAGATTATTAGGATTCTTAGTATGACCCAAGTCAGGAACCAGATATGAAAACAGGCGAAAAAGAAATTATTTATAAGACTTATTGGCTTGGACTTACAGTAAAAGCTTTTGGTACTCAACCAGGCTTGAAAGGAAACTCTTCAGTTATAGGAGGATATATAATAATCTATACCTTTAAAATCCAAAGTGCTAAAGTCATCCTTGACATTGAGGGACAGGTATATAGGGAGCGGATTCTGCCCCTGATTTACTGCTAGTTGCTGATCCGAGAGTTTGTGAGTAGTTCCCTGTTTCCAAAAAGCAGAAGTCATTGTAAAAAGATTAACATGATGCATGAACTTAATGCAGTATCTAAATATGAATTATAAGTACCTTTTAAAAATATCTGTTAAACTTCAGCAGATTTTGTTCTGTGTACTTTGGTTGTTTGGCCATACAAGTGTGTTCATGTGTTATCTGCTATAAGCCTTTGCCAAAACACTGTGCTTATGGGAATTTCAGAATGGGGCACTTGTCTGTGCAGTCACTAGGATATGACTTGCTTTGAGGAAAGAAATATATTTGGCTATCTTGGAGATGCTGCACAGAAAAGTCAACCAGGATCCATTTTCTCCAATACAGCTTTGTTTGCTTGTATGGATATATATTGCTATGCCTCAACATAGATCTCTAAGAGAAAACCTTCTCTCCTCTGTGTGTTACTAGAAAGATCACTTGACCCAAAATTAAAGATGGAAAATCAGTATCCTTAACATGTTGAAATTTTACATGTTCAGACATGTCCTCTAAATGTTTACATTTTAGGGTTACTTTGTTATTTTTCTTCTAAAAAGCCAAATAATAAGTGCCTCAGAAGTTTTGAGAGCCTTTCCTCTAACTGAATCCAGAACCTTAGCCATGGGAAGTTAAAAGTCCTCCTGAATGAAAGAGAGAGAGAGGGACAGAGAAGGAGAGAATATAAAATACCTGATGATGTAGCATACAATCAATGAAGAGTCCCCATAAATCTGTAAAGGACACCTTGTGCCCCTCTTGCTTTCTCTCACAAAGCTCATTTTCATAGTATTTCATATGTTCCAAAGAGAAACTGTGCAGCTTGCTCTTGATCACACGTTTCCTGATTTCACCAATTGGCCCTCTGAGATCCTTCTGTGACCAATTTGCATCTTCATATAACTTTGACATGGTCCTGGATAAAAGAAAGGTACTGTGATTCATCACCAGGAACATGACAATTCATTGGGCCTATACCACATGTAAGTGTTCTATTTCAGGCTACACGAGGCTCTTGCCCTCCAACTTTTACCTTGGAAGAGCATTTCAAAGCTGAGGCAGAATTTAGACTATATGTTTTTTGGTTTTTGTGGGGTTTTTTTTTGCTGCACAGATATATTCAAAATCATCCTAGCTTGTTTTTTCTCAGAATTAAAAGAGTAGTAAAGCAACACAGGTAACTTAAAGTTTTTACTAGAATTACCCTTTGATTGTCCAAGCTGCAGCTCCTGTCTGAGGCCAGTTCCCTCAGCAGGGTCAGACCTTGTGTGAAATGTTAAGCTGGAGTTCAGCAGCAATATTACACTGGCCAAGTGTGAGAACCCCTCCTTGGGCATGCAGCAGGTGAGTCACCTCAGACTCTGGGCATACGTAAGGCCAGGCTTGAGTTGCCAGCTCCCAGAACTCAAGTAGGTTCCAGTCATCCCCTCTCATCTCCACCTCACCTGTTCTAGTTCTGTCTCATATCCTTTTAGAGCAGCCCTTCAGAGGCAAAATGTTTTAAATTCCCCAATCCCTCCTAGTTGTGCAAGGCAGTCATCACTGAGTGCATGACATTCAGTGTTTTTCAGGGCTTTTCTTTTAAAGTTTGTTTTTTGAAGGCGTGTAAGAGTTGAGCCAGACAAACATTAGAGAGGATTTCTGAAGTGTTACATGCAACTAGATAACCAAGTTACAGGCAAAGCATCCTGGATTGGGCTCTTTTCTTTTTGTTTCTGTCAACACTTCAGTGTAATTTTAGAAATACTGTAGTTCTCATTTGATTTGTTTCTTGTAGCTAGAAGAAATAAGGGCAACAGCATTGAGTGGTCCCATGAAATGAATGCCAGCATCATGCTGAGTAAATTCATCAGTAAGTCAAAATGCTTCACCAGGTTATCATTTTGCCAACACAAACAGCAAGCACAAGCTGAACTTTCCTTACCATGTTGTGGCAGATAAACCACTGATGTATGACACACAGTCCAAAACACCTAACTCCTGGAGAGCCAGAAGGCTGCCAAACATAGCTGTCATGGATCGCACTCCCCCTGCTGTGGTCACCACTGCCACCACTGGCACCTGCTCGACACACAAAGGCACAGAGTCGTTCACCACCAGATGGAACCACGGGTGATGGCCATGCAGAAAAAAGTAACAAAACACCTGGATCACGTAGGTTTTGATTCAGTTCACCCTCTTCAGGGCAGTGCCTAGGTGTGTGTTTGAGTTGTGTAAATTTTGATGGAACTTAGTGTATGCTGAAAGCATTTCCCTCATCAGTGATGCTTTGGTAAGTCAGGAGCCGAAAGTACAGTCCTTGTATAACAAAATATATTTTCATATTTTCTCAGTGTTTTTAATTATTCATCACCTCTTTCCATCAAAACACATTTTAAAGCCCTAAGTTTAGCTAAGGTCAGAAGAACAGCACAAAATCTTTCTAAATCATTTTTACTTCATCTAAGTGTATATACAACATTTGTTATTCTCCAGGCAGATGGTGCCAAGCTTTATAGATTTATTTTAACACCCTGTTTCTAACCCAGATTACCTGATCTTCCCTGATATCAGTGCTATATGTAATTTGGTTTTACTTTCCTAAGGGATGGCGCAATCCTGTTAGCCATCCTCCCTTTTTCCCATAGGTGGGACTTAACAAAAGCTGAGACAACAAATATTCCATTTTAGGAACATATAATGCCATTATCTTTAATCCTGTTTTCACTGGATTTTACCATCTACTTGTGGGTTTGGGGTTTTTGCGATTAATATGACTCAAACCCCCTTTACTCTCATTTAATGATAACAAGTCCTGTTCTACTTTTTATCTAAGTTCATGAGCATTTTAACTGGGTTGACAAATGCTGTCCTGCACACATCAAGGATTGCATGAACAGAGCAGTGGAAGAAATATCACACAGGCACATTCTCCCAGACTCTTGCTCCAAACACCACATCCCCATAATAGATTTCTCTTATGTAATAGTATCCTGGAATCTGTAACCTCCAGTAACAGAGCTACCTCCGACCTCAGGGATCCCTGGGAGAGGAGGGAGCAAGAGGTAACACACTGAAAAACACACAAGACAGAAGCTACTGCACCAGTGTGCTGTAGGAGAGTTGCAGCCTTCCCCTGTGAGCCTTGGAGCAGCAGAGAAGAGGTGTCAAACTGGAGAAATTGTCTCAGTCTAAGCAATCAAATTTCATCAAGCTTGGTTATACACACCTTCATGTCAACAAATACAGCATTTGAGTGCCCCTGAGTGAGGATGAAGGTTAGCAGAGAATGAAGGACCCATAACTGGCCTCCTGACAGTTCCTCTTTCATCCTCTCTGCCAAAAACTCTTGGATATGGTCTTAAGTGCAAGTGACAATATGGCTTATATTATTTAGTCTAGAATATGTGGAAGAGCTACACGGATGGTAATGCAAGAATATCACATTCACTTCTTTCAAAGCGAATCATAGTATTTCAAGTTCCCAAGATGCCATCCCACATACCTCATCCTCCTGCAGGTCTTCATCTAGATGAAGAACATTTTTCAGAGCAGCAGCTACCACCTTCTTCCTTTTACAGATGAAATCCTGCTCCTCTGCACATAGATCAAACCCCAACCGCAAATCTAAATTCTTGCAACTAGAAATAAGAACAGTGAAAGACATTACCTGTAGCCATTTCTAGAGCCACTGCTTGAGACATTAAGCAAAACCAGTGACAACAATAAACCACTTTAAAAAAATTATATTTTCAACTACATGAAGGTTCCCCTACGCATATGAAAGCAGGTATAGGGAAATAACAGACCCTATATTTGTGCCTTCCTGTGGAGATTTCAAACCAGAATTATGTCCTGAACTATTTCACACAATCATAAGAAAGTTAAATAAATAAAATTGTCTGTTTATTTAAAACTAGGAAACTAACTGAATTCAAGCTGTTTCACATTGAACTCTGACATTTGGACACTTCTTCCTCACGTTCTCTTGCTATGCATGTGTTTCTTGAAGCACACAGGGGACCTTAGCAGTTATTCAGACTTAAGATAATTTAATTAAAAGGACCCTAATACAGAGTTAGGCTTATATCTACTTGAACTTGTGTTGTAACTGTTTGAGTCAGATGAAGTCTCTTAAGTGCATCCCTTCATATCCATACATTATTGTGAATATCAAGTGCATCGTTCATTTTATAACTTGTATTTTCACAGGGCTACTCTTTCAGTTTTTTTTTTTTTTCAGGCAAAAAAACTCCCCTCTGTCTCTTCTCTGAATATTAATCCATGAAAACCTCTAATTTATCATATACCTGCAACTAAGGCTTGCAATGCAGCTAACTCATCAGCAGGGGGTAATGTTGCCCTTCAGAAAGCTCGTCAAATCAGTCAATAAATTAATTCCTGACCATGTGTTTAATTTAAAAATGACCTGTAGAGTGCTGGTAAATGCATAACGGTATTAGAAGCACGTTAGAAATGTGTTACACATAAACGTGCATGTATTTAAGATAAAGGTTACAAGACAGGGATTTTTAAATATCAAAATTACAAAGCATCAACATTAGGAAAAACATTATGACTTTATACCCCATGACTAGCTACCACCTATTCTGTTATAAACTCTTATCAATCAATTTAAAAGCTTTAAAAGCTTTAAAGCATTTTATTAATCATTCCCCATATTTCAGTTATCTTTAACCAAGTACCATCTTTATTCCCAAATTTGAAATGAACTACTTTAAGCTGTAGCTTGCTTTCATCTGAAGATGATACTATGAAAGTAGAGGAGATGGCCTAAGTAATCATTCAAAAGAAATAAAATATTTACCCATTTTCCTCATTCACAGACACCTCATAAGATTCCCCCTGATAATCAAGAATGAAAACACCATAAATTTTAAATAGAATTGAAATTTTGCAAAAGCAAGTTTTACAGTATTAGAAATTATTCAGATATATAGGCTAATGAAAAATCTTTGGTCTCTTCTGAGGCCTTCAGCACACAATCCTTGCTAGGATCCTGTTTTTAAAATACTTGTAAAGCAGTCAGCAATTCTAAATATCTTAATTTTTCCCTGAATAATAGTTATATTTCTAAATGCATGCAGAGCGGAGCATACAAATAACTCACTAGTACATATTTAATAGCAAAATTAATATCTGACCTCATAGCACATATATAGTTTAGCTTGCTGAAAGATTTCCAAGGATACTCACTCTCATCACTGTCACTTTCTTTCCCAAGTCTAGAGAATGGAGAGGCACAGCCAGAGGGCTGCTTACACCCATTTCTCTCCAAGCTGAGCCATGCTGAATTAAAGAGGGAAAAAATGTAGTACAGTGAATGTTATTTATAAACTATAGGTACCAAAATACCAGAATGGGTTAACTCATGATTCTTTTCCCAAAAGTTACTTTAGGTGTTATCACCATCCACAAGCAAAACATACACAACAGAAAAAACGCTCCTTAGGCAGAGTCATGAGCAGTCTGGGTTGACTGTGCTTGATGTAGTGGAACCTGGTGGTTTCACTGCTTCCTAGTCTGGAGTGAGGACCTATGGAACTGTCCTGGGTTTCTTCATAGGATCCTTTCATTGTGAAAGTGAAATTCCTCCCTAAGAATAAGAAGCAAACCGCAGAGATGTTAACTGCACCTAGCCCTGAAAAATAGCAAATAAAAATGCCCAAAGTAACATTTCAGCCTTAGTGCAGTAGGTGCTAATTTGGACTGCAATGTTTTTCCTCCCCTGTGACCGTGTGCAACACTTGGCCCTCTGAGCTCCCTTGGACTGCAGGGGCTCGGAACTCACCAGCTCTAAAGTTCGTGATACTCACAGAACTGATCCCAACTCTGACAATGGGGGCTGGGCTGACACCCCCAACTCCTCATGGCTCCACTGAGAATTACAAAGGCATCGGTCGTGAGTATTTCAGTGACCTCGAGAGGAATTTTCAATAGGCACCTTTGTACATAATTCTTTGTGTGAATGCGTGTTTGAATTGATTTAAATACCCCAAAGCAGGTGTAGAATGAATGTTACCATCTTACATTCATAATTAAGTTACTTGCTCTTGTGCTTATAGTAAATCCTACTGAATCATTTTGTAAATGTTAGACAATGATTAACCACCACTAAATCCTTTAGACAAATTGTTGATCAAGTCTGAATCCAAGTTTGGCAAGAAGGTCCACGCTGAAAGTCACAACTCAGTGTGAAGGTCTCTTTCACTCACTGGCACCCTTCCCTTTTCCATTTTCACCCTTTTGCATCTCCTGTCTCCACATGAATAATTCTATATTGATTTTAATCTGAGTTTTCTTTGTACATTTCATAAATGTAGTAAGTAACAGAGTGAACCTTGCCATCAAACTTTGTCACACTTTTACAAATTTATATTAAATCTACATTTGCTGATACCTTTGCCAGTGATTCTTTAAGTGACCTAAACCGTTCATTGTGACACCCTGCCAAGTGACACAGAGTGTGTGTTACACCAGTGGATGCCACTTGCAGCATTCACATCCCCTGAGTTTCCACTGTAGTCGTCCCCCTCCTGAGAGTTGTGTCTCCCTTCTCTTACTTTCTGTTTTCACCACAGATACTTCAGTTCCATCATACTGCAGTGATGTTTCCAAGTCTCCCAGCCACCTTCAGATATTCCCTTAAGTTAGAAAGTCATGTCCTTTTCCAAGGATTTTCACTATTAGCAAATAGGTAATTCAGGAAACACCTCAATCCCCAAGCAGCCCTGAGAAAAATAGAGACTAAAACAGAACAAATATTTTTCTAGATTCAGCTACGTTTGCCATAGCATAAAAAGTTATGACAAACAATTTAAATTAGTAACCTCACTTGTGTAAGAACTCTGCATTTTTGTTTCGTTCACATGTACTTCCAAACAGGAAACTTCACGAGACTGGAAGAGATAAGCAATAAAATCACTGGTCACAGAAACAGTTCAGAATTCTCACTGAGGGTCTAGGGGTCTTGTAGAAATACCATGCTTGGCCATGATAGTCTGTGGACATGAAGATATTGTAGAAGCTGTTTACCTTGTATAAGTCTTGCAAGCAATACTGTGGTCAAGGGAGCCAAGATAACTGGGGATCTGTCCCATTACTTTTAAATACCATTCCCCAACAGTTAACACAGGAAATTTTTCCCTCCATCTTCCAGCCACATCCTTCAGTTCTTCCCTACCACTAGATTGGTATATAAAAAAACCAATTACCACTAGTACGCCATTAGTAATGATCTTCTCAGATACACCAGGTCTGAAAAGCAAAACCAAAAATATTTCTTTAAAAATGGGTATATACGCAATAAATTTTTTAAAGCAAATAGTTCTCTGAGCCCAGTTTTTCTAGCTGTCAAGTACCACCAGCACTCCGTCTCGTGGTCACTGCCAGGTCACAGTCCCGTAACTTCCCAATGATTATCCTTCTTTCTTATCTTCCCTGATCAGCATCATGTCTCCTTAGGCTGAATCACAAAATAAACACCCACTCTCAGAATGAGACTGTCATTCAAGAAGGGATTTTACCAAGTTCGGGAGAAAAAAGCAATCCTGGGGAAGATGCTGAGATGGGATGTCTGAGCACAGGCACATGGGATCACTGCCCCAAGCTGCATTACCACTCTCTCTAAAATGCAGTTTTCTGGTGACAAAATTTGTAACGTTTAGGTTTTACTTACATATTTTCCAGTAGAAATTCCACTTCTAGTTCTTCCTGATTCTGCAAATAAGATTAATTTTTAATTTAAGGAAAACAAATGAAAAAATGTTTTCCTTTGATACAGCCCTGATGATATTTTTAAAACATTCTCTTGCGAGGTTTTGTATTCCCACACCCTCAGTATCATAATGTGAATGGATGCAGTTTTCTGTGGCCACCCTTTCATTTCCATCTCTCCACTGCTCTGTTGTTGACAAACCAGCTGTGCCCCCAAGAGAAAGAGAAGATTAAGTATCATGGAATAGGGAACGAGGGTACCATTATTCATTTCTTAGTAGGATAAGACATGGGTCGATCAATGCTGGGGAAGGGAAGGTGAATGAAGTAGGAGAACTAAATTAAGAATGAATTGACCTATTATGGTGAATAAATGGAGAGAAGGCCTGGGTTAAAACAAAAGAATTTGCAGAGTATAGTGATTAAACATAAAAAAAAAAAAAAGGTGGGAGAAGGGATCAACTTGGAAAATAAAACCAGCCAGGGTGAAGGGAAGAAGAGAGAAGACTGGAGCTGTGAAGGGGAATCAGGGAAAGTGCTCAGGAGAGACAAATCAAGAGGAAAAGAGACGGGAAAAGTATAAGAAGGAGAATAGAGACAGAGAGAGTAAGACACCAACAATATAAAAGAGTCTGAATAACTGTATTACTTTACTCCAGCCATTTGCTGCTCTATGGGATACAGCCAGTCCAGGAAATACAACACAAAAAAAAGTATATCAGAGATCTTCTGTATCACCCACAGGGGGAAAAGCACTGATTATTGGATGATATAAATCTCTTTCTGACAAGTGATGGTAACACTTTTTCATTCATATTCAGAATAACTTACATTTATTGACCAATATCACTTCTGTCTGGCTGTACATCATACTTTAACTTTGTGAAATTACTGTGAAAACCATGCCAAAACTGATAATGCAGTTGTTATGGTAAAATCATCTTTATAATAAAAGTGAAGACTAATTTTGTATTTACTAGTTCATATCAGTAAATGAGACATCTCCAATGGCAACTCTGAGAGCTGACTCTGTGGCATGTAGCACAGCAGCAGGTAGATTTCCTTGCTGTTTTCTCCCAAAGCCTCTCTTTCATGAGAATTACAGTGATTGCAACAGTTTGGAACAGAAGGCTGAGGCACAGATTTTAGAAAGCAGTTGCCTTACACAGATGCAAGACAGACTGTATTGAGTATCTGGTGGTGAACAGACTGTACTATCCAAACTCACTTGTCCAAAGAACAGCAGAAACAAGGTTCGTAAGAACCCATCTCCTAGCGTCTGCCTAATTGTTCTTGCCTTATGTTCCCATCCTTTTTACGTTGTTTTACACACAGTCACACAAATTATATTTCTATTAAGATCCACTTGCATTTCTGTGGGTGAAAAACCCAGAGCATAGCACTCACACAGATTATATTTCTTTTAAGCCCCAGCCACATATTTGTGGGCGAAAACCCCAGAGCAGAGCAATGGAAAGGCCTGTTAGACCACAGTGAGCAAGAGGCACAGCAAAGCAACCCTGCTGCTCTGACACTACCCATCTGACCTCCTCATCCCTCCTTCTGAGATAACTTGGTAGATGAAAGAAATTATTATGGGCAGAGGTGGCACTACAGCCTATTATGAAGATTGCCCAGCCTGTTGCATTACTAAGACATTTTAAAAAAATAAAATAACCCAAACTCTCCTATAAATCCATGTATAGACCATAATCTGTGGTGCCTCATGGGCACCTGATTCATCACGAACCAAAGAAGGGCAGCTTGACCAAGGCGTTCCTGAGATACAGCTCACAGTCTGACCTCCACCACTTCCACCTTGCTAATGGGATAAGACAGCTCTGCACATGCCTCAGAGCAAACTCAGGGCTTGAATTGCACTTCGAATTATCTCAGTCACATGAGGCTTTTTCTGAGGAAGGCTGTGGCCAGCTGGAACAGGTTTAGTAAGCAATCCTTAGTAGGGATTGGCCTTCTAAAAGAGTAGTTAATAAACACTCTCCAAAGCAATAGCAATCTAAAAAACAGGCAAGAGTGTTTTCCGAAGAGTCTGTCTGACGCAGTGGTTTAGAAATAAACAGAGCACACCAGTTCCACAGAATCACAGAATTAACTAGGTTGGAAAAGACCTTTGAGATCATCAAGTCCAACCTATGACCTAACTCCACCTTAACAATCTAACCATGGCACTGAGTGCCACATCCAGTCCTTTTTTAAACACCTCCAGGGACGGTGACTCCACCACCCTCCCTGGGCAGCCCATTCCAATGCCCAATCACTCTTTCAGTCAAGATTCTTTTCCTGATGTCTAGCCTAAACTTCCCCTGGCGCAGCTTAAGACTGTGTCCTCTCCTGTCACTGGTTGCCTGGGAGAAGAGACTGACCCCGCTAGGAATTGTAAACTGAAGCCCTTGACAGAAGTGTGAAAGTCCCTGAAGTTGTGTTACCACACACTCTCCAAACAGAGCAGGTGTTACTTTTTGCAGAAAGTAATCTGAGTACATATTCTGTTCTCTTAAAAGATGGGTGTGATTTCTCCACCTGTCCTCTCAGCAACTTCATTCACTCAACATTTCATAAGATATTCTTTATCTCCTCTTTAATACAACCAAACACAATAGTCTTTGAGACACACACAGCAAACAAAACACTTAGGTCGTATTCTGACTTAGAAATAAAAAATAAAATACTGATGAGATTCTCATTCATCAAGGCCTGTCAATTCTGTGCTGTCTCAGTCCCTCTAAAAGAAATTGGTTACCCTGTAACAAAAGACCATAAGCAGACTTGCTGAGATTTTTTTTCTTAAAGTTGTATAGCAGAAGTAGGAAAAAAAGCTGAAGATATTATTATGAGAATGAAATGCTTCATTTACCAAGCACATTATCTGAAAGAACTGGACAGAACCCGTGGTGAAGCTGAGAGGAGATATCCCTAATGAGCCACTTGCCAAAGGGTCAGAGCAACTGCCTGCAAAGAGGGACAGGTTTGTTGCCACCCCTGCTCTGTCTGGCTCTTACAAAAGCGATGAAATCCCCTAACCATCAACTTCTTCATTTTTGACTCTTGTTCTCTGTTTTTTCAAAATATATTTTTGAAATCTGAAAAAAGAGAAAATTCGGAATACAAAAAGCATTTTGCATCTAATTCCAATCACAACAGGGAGGTGTTTGTAACTCCTCTCCTAAAACCCAAACATTTAACTTTGTATTATAATAACATCCTTTTAACAAAATCCTTTTTAACAAAGTCTTTGTGTGTGAGAACTAATTTAATGTTTAATATAGCTAGTAACTTGGGATTAAGAGTAAGAGTATTAATTTCTCTATCCACTTACCTCTGGATTCAACTCAAAATTCAGGTGAACTTTTTCTCCAGGTTGGATTTTAGCTACATCAAAATGAACAGTCATAATCTGGTCATCTGGTGTAAAAGTATCCTCATCACAGACTGTCAGCTCGAGGATGTTCTGAGGAGAGAGGCAGAGAAGGATGTAAATGACATCATCTGGGACTGCTAAGCCCAAAAGGAAGGTCCAGCAAGAGCCGACATGCAGCCCTCATGTTGTTCATGTGGACAGACTCCTGTGACAGCGTGGAGCTCAGCTCACAACCCCTGCGGCTCAGACTGGAAAGTCAGGGACTTATCCTAGAAGAGGCAAATCATCAGATCTGGCAATGACCAAGAGCTCAAAAGAACAGAGGCATAAGTGACATGCATGATGATAACGTGCACTGGACAGAGTAGAGGTTACATGTCCTCTTCATCAGTTCCTTCGTGGATTCAAAATTACCACTTTGAGAGATTTTGGCATTTCAGCAGATGGTAATAATAAAGGGAAAATTCTTAGCCATTTACAAATGGAAGTTGAAGCACACTACTAGACTCTTAACAGGATCTGAATTATATTGATTCCCCTGGCAGTTCCTCAGGGCTCGGATTACCCATAGCAGCATGAGAAGATGCAGCACTACATACCAGAAGAAGCTGACCCAGTACCTAGACCTTGTATCACTTGCACTCCAACTGCTTATTTTCTCTGCCAACTCTATAAACATTTTAACAGGGTTTTTTTACAACTGTCCTGGAACAGGAAGAAGCATTCAGTGCTATTCCAGATATTCCACAACCTTCTAAGCTCAAACTCATTCTTTCCATTACCTACCCATTCCTCAGCTTAATTGAGTACAAGCCGTGTGTGACCCTCAAGCCTCTCACAAAGAGTCTGCACACAGCAGGTTTGCTCAGAAAGCACCTGCTCACTAGCACAGCCACAGATCCCACCTTCACTTCACTTTGTATCATGAAGTGGAAAGTTTCATTCCAGACAGGGTTTCTGCAGTTGGGTACAGGTCTTGTCCGGGCTTCCCGACACGAAGCTGTTGGCAGCCACAGCTTGACATAGCAATCAGTTTGGCTCCCTGTGTTAACAACAAGTTGCATAGTTAGTACAGCAGTACTGTGTTATTATTTCTTTTGCCCAGTCAGGGCAAGAAAAGATTAACCTCTGGAGAGTCCTAAATATCTTTTTAGACCCAAAGGAAAACATTCAGGGATTCGAGTTTCTTAACTTTTCTTTTTACATTTATATCAGTTTCAAACAAAAGTCAGTTTTAAACCACTATTTGATAACAAAAGTCAAAATATTTAATTTCAACAGTACTGAACAAAGTACTCTGCCTCTTGTGATTTTTTAACTCCTATTTTCAAATACTTGCCAGGCTCCAAAAAAATTCATATACAACTTCACTTCTTGAAATGTCACTTTTTAAAATAAAATGGAAAATTTCATTTGGGGAATTTTTCAGACTTGTTCTAATTGTAAAGCACAAGTCATCCACAGTGATAGAGCAATGAAGACACAAACACAGCAGCATCCAATGCAACTACTGATTTTCCTGTGTCTTTCACAAAGATGCTCCTTTCAGAAGGGAAATGGACAATCTGAGGAAAAAGGGGCACTGAAGAGTTAGGAGAAAGGGAAATACCACAGAGCATCTGATAAAGGGAAGGATAACTTCTTTCCCAACATAGAATTTCTATTCTATTTCATATCTGGTTTAAGTGTTTTCTAAATTATTTTACGTTTAAATTAAAATTAAAACAGATGCAACTTCTTCAGCCAAAAATCTGAGATATTACTGTAATGCAAGCAAGAGCATTAAAATCAGGTGAAAGTAATTTTCTTGCTAAGCTATAAACATGTCACCAATGATACTTACACAGGTCTGCTCTGTGGAGATTTCTCATGCTTATAATTTTTACAGTAAGCCAGCGCAACTGAGGCACTTCTGGCTGCAAAACAATGAGAAAAATACCTCAATTATTAGCAAAAAACTCAGATATAAATAACATAGGTCATCTTATCACAAAAGCCATTCTCCCATTAATGCAGTGAATATGCTTTCATTTTAACTATTTGAGATACTTTCTAAGAAGAAATATTTTCTTGTGACTTTATATCGTATAATGTCAGATTCCAGTTATGTTTAAGGTTCTGTTTTCTAAAGATTTAGGCTTTGCAGGTTAAGTTTTCATGCAAAGAGTGGGAAGAAATATTTTCAACAAAAAGATCATTAAATAATTGCCCGTGTAACATCCAGCTACCTGTAAACTACAGGGCTTTCTGCTTAAATTTCAGGCTGAGTGCAATAGATGACAGCAAAGCACTGCCCGGTGTGCCAGCATGGGGACCATGGGACACCCTCCTTCCTCCAGCAGGGACTGCTGTCCACCGAACACGTAACATTCCTGCGGGACAGGACAACACACCCTCGGTTTTGTAGTGTCCAGGTCAAGATACTCCTGCTGCTGGCCAGTCGGCCGTGAGATATGTAACTCCATAACGCTCTTCACCATAACAAAATACCTGACCCTTAAAAAGGAAATAAATGGCTAGGAGAGGGCAAGAACTGGTCCAGAAGGGAACAGCCCAGTACAGGATTCCAGAGCTCTCCAGTTACACCAGCGCAACAAAGGCTAAAATCAGAGGCTGCTTCAATTCCACACATGGGTCCAGCTTCTATAAGGCAGCTCTGGCACTGGAGTGCCAATTTGACACAAGACTGAAGAAACCATATTATTTTCTCTTTTTTGGCTCTGTGTGATATTGAATAAAGATAACCTGTCATTCATAGCTAGGGTCTACATTAATCAAAATGAAACCACGTTAACACAGCAAGCAGAATTGATGTATGTATATAAACCAGGGTTTGTTAGAAAACCAGAATTCAAGAAAGCAGGAATCACCAAAGATCTAACCAATGCAAGAAAATGGAAAGCTGCAAACACAAAGCCAAATTGCCAGTGTGTTAGATTATGCCATTAAACACAAATAAGCAAGTAAAGCTATAATTGTATGTGAATGCACACCAAAAAAAAAGGTGCAAAAAGAAAAGCACAAAGAGGTGATTCAGAATGCCCTAGCTTAATCAAGACAAACCTAGGCTGACCTGATTGACGTACCGAGAAGAAGCACTGAGGTATAGCAATATTGACATCCCATAGTGTAGGGTTCTGCAGGGGAGACACTCAAAGACTCCACAACTCTCTCAATTTTTTGTGTTTTCCCTCCACTCCCTATCACAGCTACACACAACCCTATACTTGGTTACAGAAAAAACAAGACAGTTTGATGAACATCAAAAGTAAAATACTACATGCAGAAGCAGTAGCTCCATTAATTAAAGTGAAATCTCCAAAGGATCATGATTTCTGAGAAACTGCCTCCTTAGGACCTCCTTGTGTACCTCTTACTTTGGTACACCACTGTCCTGACAGAAGCTGATTAACCATCTAGAAAGCAGTAAGTCACCAGACCAAATGCTATTTACAGCCTACTGGAAAGATTCTCAACTCAATACTTTTCTCTCAGAAAGTATCATTTGAACAAAACCAGAAGGTCTGAAAGAAACCCATCAACCTAAGCAAAACTTTTGGCAGCAGTGTTTCTGGAGATAGAGAATGAGAGAAGTATATGATCCAGTTGCAGAAAGCTCAATATTTCCCAAATATATAGGATTAATTTTTTATCCTCAGCTTTAGTACCATCCATATCCATGAGTTTGACAAAACTTATTCATGAGATGGCTTAAGTACTAAGCAGATATGCAGACACAAACGCAGTCATTCCATAGTGCCAGCAGTTAGTGAATTCACTGCTCTCCCAGATCTAGCAAAGAGTGAGCCTCATACTTTTGCACTGAATACAGCAAGGGAGCAGATTGAGAAAACTCAGGGGAGAAAAATTATATCATACTATTTTTATTTTTTGATTGAGTTATTTAATAACTTTTCAGCCAGTCACTACTCATAAAACTGAATAATTTGTAACATATCCATTATGTACCATAATCAGTACTTTCCAAAACCAGGTAATCTTCCTAAAAATAAGTGTTCAGAAAAGTGACAGACACTGGAATAAGCCATTTTATCCACTGATCTACCTCCATAAAGTAAAGGAAAAACAATTTAAGGACTAAGCCTTGGGTGTTATGAGATATGACTACCATCATATAATGATACCACAGTAAAATCCAGCTCTCCCAGTTCCTTGCCTAGCATTTAAACCACAAGTTCATCATCTTCCCAACCTGTAAGTCCTAGTGAATTCCTTGCACTCTAGAGAGCACACTCACAGAAGAAGCAAATATTCCCTTAACTAACTGTAAATAAATATCACCTCTCACAGTAACACTTAAGCTTAGGGAGAGATGGGAAAGGCTGTTTGAAGACTGTGGGTAACACAGCCATCCTTTATACCCTGCAGCCCTCTCCCTGCAATCCAGAAGCTGCCTTCTGTACCATACCTTATCTTCAACGCTGTATATTCTTTCATGATTCCTCCTCCTGATTCCAATCTTCCTGTGCGGGTTTGCTCGGATGAACTGATCCTGGGGACAAAGAGCCAAAAGAGGGACTAGTGATGAAATCCAGCAGTCAGTAATTTTCAGTTTCCACTCAGATTCACCATGGCAGTGTCAGTACTATTTCTCCTCTTCATGATGGGATACATCCGTCTCACCAAGAGCACCCACCTGCTGCTTTTACTAACAAATCTTCCTACCGTAGACACTCTTGACGTTTAAGGATCAGCACTCCCCAAGCATTTGTTTTTGATGAATCTCAACCAAAAATGATGAACAGATTTTCCTGCCTCACCACTGATTTTTTCTTACCAAAGGTGAGTAGGCTGAAGATCCCATCAGTATCTTTGTTTCATAAAAGGCAACACTATAACGCCCCAGTCTGTGTGTCTCCCAGCTGGTAGGTGCTCCTGGACCATGGTATTTTCCAGCCAACTCTGGCCAGGAAGAAGAGCTGTATAGATTGACTCATGGCTGCACCTCCCACTGATTTCAAAAGCACAAATGATGCACTTGTTCTGTGCCACATAAAGACTTGCCTTCTCTTTTTTTTCTTCTTTTTTTCTTTTTTTTTTTCTTTTTTTAACATCACAACAACATAGGGGGGAAAAGGAGATGGGGCAAACATTTTATCATAGGCTAATCCCAAAATAAAGTAATTATCCAGCACCATGAAGTCTAAATAACCACACACAGAGGGATGTCCTGGTGCAGTTCCAGCCCCCACCAGCTTCTCCAGTCAGATCAAGACTGCAAGGATTTTCACCAAATTCACTACAAATTACAGCCACAACGTGGAGGCTGGCTCTCACAAGCAGTGGCAAATATTTAAAGAAAACAACTTGTAATTTTCCTTATCTCTTTTCTTCTGTTACATACAGGATGTTAAGGGGTCAGCAGAGCCAGCGGGAGTTTTTGTTATTGAAATGGTTTTCAGTCAAAGTGTAGCTTTCAATTAAATGATGTTAGAAACTCATAAGCTTTAACAAAAATAACTACATACATTTTTTTTTCCCAAAGTCTTTAGACATCCCTGTTAAAACGGTTAAGCCTGATTTCTTTTAATTTTAGAAAAATTTCCCATTATTTTTCAATAATGGCACACACTACATAAAAACAAAGGACCGAATATTATTACTAAAATACAAAAATAGCAGAGAAGCCAGCTCTTGCATTTAGCATTACTAAAATAACTAAAAGCGAGTGTTATTCAATAGTGAGAAGTTGTGGTTGAAATAAGTTCTTTAAACATCTCTATTTTTTAGAATACCCAAATTTCTAAGACTGAAAATCCTTTTCAAAAGCAGCAGGACTTCTTATGAAAAAATAAAAATCTGATTTTTCATTTCTAATGGAAGTATTTGAGTATTCAAACTGTCCTGCAGAGGAGAACTACCTTAGAGGAAGTTTCAAATTATTATTATAATTAATCTGGTCTTTCATAGACTCAGGCATTGAATACGTGAATGTTTTTACTTTAGATTCTACTGCCATTTATGCAAAAAAAGCTTGATGAGTTCCCACCCAAAGGGGTTTTTTTGGTTTGTTTTTTTTTTATTTTATGGAACTGTCTTATTACAATAGAAAACTATTTCACTTTGCCTAGATGATGATGAAGATGATAATAATAACAATAATAATTAAAAAAGTGGTTTTGAAGCAACACATACTAATTTGAAACAAGAGGTTCAGCTCATGGGGTTACAGGAGGCTGAACACAACAGTCATTACATCATTTAACTTCAGCTCTGAAGTCACTTTTATGTCTCAGTTTGATGACAGTGGATCCTCCTCAGCTCTTGAGGTACAAAAGTTAGCTATCCAGTTAGATAATATGCCATGCTACCCACTTCATTTGCACCCTTTCCACAATGTCTACATTTGGACCTTTTGTGGATATCATACATTAAATTAAGAAATATTAACTGCTGAAGCCACCACGTCTGTACACTGTGCATGCTTATTCTGCACAAAATGAGCAAAAAGAATCCAGCTAAACAGCTCTCCCACCCACAAGCAGATGTAGCCCAGCAACAATAGTAAATGACCTGATAACTTGATCCTGTGCATCACCAACCCTGGTGCAGGTGAGTCACCATTAGGAAGGTACGGGCCAGAAGACAAGGCAGTATTTCACACACACCATCGTGACAACAGAAGCAGCCCTCAGCAGTACTGACTGTATGGTGATACCAGGTCTGGAGTCACACAGATGACTGAACTGGGCCACATAACTTGCAGCAGGGTGCCCAGGGTGACAGAAGAGCAGAGCACTTGCAGCAGAACCAGCACAGGCACTGCAGCCTCTTGAGGGGCAGCTGAGAGAGCTGGAGATGCTCATTTGTCACCAAGATCCCAGATCAGTGCTGACACAGGCTCAGAATCACTTTCACAGAAAATTGAGACTGATAGTCAGTGACTTCTCCAAATTCTCACAGAGTTTCCACAGCTATTTGACATTGAATATTTAACATCTAATATGAGGCAAAGGGGCAAAAGCCTTTAGAATCTGGCTCACAAGCCTCACAATACTGCTAACTTCTGAGAGAAAGGTGCTGTGATAAAGAGACAGAGACCTCTTGATCTGAGCTCTGATACACCAATGAAGTCACAGGGTCCAACTTAATTTCTAAAAATACCAGTGATTTTGTTCTTCATAACCTCCTAAACAAAAGCTGTTGGGTAGCTTCTCTAAATATCAGACTTCATTTACATGACTCTAATAAGCCATCCCAAAACTTAATAACAGATAATCCTTTTTTGACCTAGATTCTGACAGTCTGAGGTGACAGCAATTGAAATCCATAAGACATTGTCTTCATGCAATTTGCAGTATAAAGCATTTAGGCAAAATGACGAACAAGAGGCACTAAGCTGCATTTCCTGCTTTGATAATACAGAAAATTGCATAGGAAGCATCTTCCTTATGGTACAATAACAAATAAACTGTTTGACTTAATATTGTCTGCTGCACAGAAGTTGCACAATTGTACTCATATCCTGTTAAGGTTTTGTTCTAACACATGATTCAGTATGACCAGAAAAAAAAAAAATTTCATATTCACATTGCAAATTTAGGCCTTATTAACTAAGCAGCTGCATCAATTTTCTCAGATTATTTTGTAAGTACATCAACACAAGCTGAGGTGAGTTGACACAAGTGACAATGACAAAAAGCACAAGCTGTCGTGTGTTACTGCTGAGGAGACAACTCCCAAGGACTGAATTACTCGAGAGCACCTTCTTATCAAACATCACTACTGGGGTGACCCCGATCACCGCTAAGGGAATGTCTAGTCACAGCACCCAGAATCCACTTTCATCTTCAGCTCAGACCAGAAGATATCACTGCTTTATCACTGACTCATAGGAGACAGGGTGGTCCCACATTAGAGACTCTAAAGTTGGATCTACACCACCAGCCAAGCTTGTGATTATATGCATGGATTAACAGCTTCCAGGCAATGGAATTTATCATGCTCCTGAAGCAAAGGAAGAAAAGACCTCAAGACATCTTCAGTGGTTTTTTTTTATCGGCAATCACTCTTACTATTTTTTTTTAATTACAGCTGTGGGCTTCTCCTACAAAGATATGGGAAGACCGAGCTAAGTATTGAGTATGAGTTTGTAGTTGCAACTGAGTCACCATCCCTAGTTAATGCCAAGAAAGAGGTTAAAATATTCTCTGGTAGTGCCAAGGGGTGAACAGCTCTTTGGAAGGGCCAAATCTCTCCACTGATTATGGTTGTCATCCTAGACCACTCTGACTCTTCAGATATTTACCTACATTAGAAGCTTGATTCCTACCCTCAATTTTCTTTTTCTTTTTTCGGAAAGCACTTGTACATAGAGCAGCAAAGGAAGGCAGCTAGTATTATATGGAGTGTTTTAAAATGCCCATTAACAATGTCCTAACTTTTCATACATTTTATCTGCACTCTTATTTATGCATGATTGTCAGTGTGTCCTGGTGGCCAAGAAGGCCAGTGGCAACCTGGCTTGTATCAGAAATAGTGTGGCCAGCAGGACCAGTGCAGTGGTTGTCTCCTTGTACTTGGTACTGGTGAGGCCAAACCTTGAGTTTTGGGCCCCTCACTGCAAGGACATGGAGGTGCTGGAGCAGGTCCAGAGAAGGGCAGTGGAGCTGGTGGAGGCTCTGGAGCACAAGCCTGGTGAGGAGTAGCTGAGGGAGCTGGGGGTGTTTAGCCTGGAGGCTCAGGAGGGATCTTACTGCTCTCTACAACTCCCTGAAAGGAAGTTGTAGCCAGGTGGGGGTTGGCCTCTTCTCCCAGGTAACACACAATAGAACAAGAAGAAATGGCCTCAAATTGCTTCAGGGAAGGTTTAGTTTGGATATTAGGAAAAAAAATTCACTGAAATTGTTGTCAAGCACTGGAACAGGCTGCCAGGGAGGTGGCTGAGTCACCATCCCTGAAGGTATTTAAAAGGCCTTTAGATGTGGCGCTTCGGTACATGATTCAGTGGTGGACTTGGAAATGTTATGTTAATGGTTGGACTACATGATCTTAAAGGTCTTTTCCAGCCTAAATAATTCTATGATTCTACATGGTCTTTAGCCAGCTAACCTTGCAAGAAAGGCTTTGAATCTAATAACAGCGCTCAAGCAGACTTGATATTTGAACTCAGCCACAATTGGTCATTGTCTCAAGCAGAAGGAATTAGGACTTGGAACATTTAGACCTTCTGCTTTAGGTCAGAGTGAAGAAAATACATCACTCAGGAAGATTCAAGACTTACAGTGCTGATTTCAGTTATTGGTACATTTCTTCCACTGAAAAGCCTTGCAAAAAGCCTGGAGTACCTGTTCTGTTATTCTGGATATTGTTCTTATAAGAAGAAGTTTATCAAAATAATCCTTACAGTGCACCATATTCATCTCTTTAGACAAAGAGCAGCTTCTAGTGAGGGGTACCACTCCTTATGCCCACACCTGCAGAACTGTGCTCTTCTTCTACAAAAGGGAGAAGAAAACATTCCTGTTAGCAAACTTTCAGATGTCAAAGTGGTTGCATAACTGGCATCAATCTTGACAGCACCTCTGCTTGTTACTGTTACAGGCAGTACTTTATAAGACAGATGCTTAGTGGAAAGATATTTTTAAAACAATAACCTCACAAGTTGTGCTCAGAGAGCCATCAAAAGGACAAGATTCTCATGCTTATCTCCTTCAGTAGAGGGTGATGGTTGTTAATGAAGTATACAGCATCAGCAAGACAAAGTTGTCTTCTGTTGGTATCAGTTGATCAGGGAGCAAGTACAGCAGGAAAGCAGACACAGAGTATTAAGAAGGTTGGTTTGTACCTATCTTCTTTGTGCAAGGCAATTGAGAGATTTCAGCCCTCAAGATAGGTGTTCATGGCTCCTGATGTCTCCATCACAGTCCCTTTACCCCATCCTAAAATAATTCCTTAGAATAAGAAAGAGGTTTTGATTAGACCAATTTAAATTCTAGGACAGTGGAACAGGTGCCATAAAAGGGAGACTTACAGAAAAATTCACTTAGCCAGATGAACTCTAGTAGTCCTGTAATTCTCCCTTGCAAAAACAGCAAAAGCCATGGAGAATTTCCAAAATACCACAGTTTTTCCCAGGATTACACTAAGAAATTATAAGCATTTAGTATATTCATAAATTCCTATGGGATCATAACAGATAATGACATTTTACCTTTTCTATGTAATTTGTAGAGTGATACATTAGACTTATGAACTCATCCAATTACAAAAGTGTCTGTTTTCTTCATTTGTTAAAGGATTATCACACTTCAGCCCCAGATTAACCAGAGTTTATTTAATGAAGTCACAGCGTAACATCTCACTAATTTATTTTTTTCTCTTAAATAATTCTTGGGAGATGCAAACCTCTATCTCTTTGACCCTGAAATACCTCAGCTTTACAGAACTGAAGAAGACCGCAGACTGTTTGTCATAGGAGGAGCATCTGGATTAGATGCCCTGGACAAGCAGGCCTCCAAACAGAAAGCAGCATCTCCAGGGTGGTGTCGAGGGTGAAGCTCAGGTGCAGGTACCCAGGTATAGAACTCTCCGACAGGGTGCCACTGCCACCTGAGGGCTGGCTGTAGGAAGAGAAGGAGCACACAGAAACAACAGGGATTTCCATGGGCTTCAGAGATCCTACTGGATTGCTTAAAGAATTAATGAAGTAATTTCATCATCATTGGGCTGGAAAAAAATTGATAATCGATGGATTCACGGGTATTTCAGAATGGTGCAAAAACCTACTGTGTTCTCCTTGGGTGTGGGTCACTATCAGTGAGGCGGACATTAAAAAAATCTCAATTGTCTATCCAGCTATCTATTTTTACAGGACTTCTAAGGATTTTTCCATGATAAGTCAAATTCTGTTGGGATTACCCACAGGTTAAAAAAATATCACAGTAAGATACACATGCATAGGGAATAATATCTCTTAAGTCTTGATGCCTTAAAGAAAACCCAAACAAACAAACAAAAAAAACCACACAGGAAAAAAAAAGGGAGAGAAAAAAATATTAGAGTTTCTTGGAAATTTATTCTTTCAAAATAATCCCAACAGTTTTCTGAAAGGAAACAGAGTCCACACAATAAGGCTTCTTGGGATCCTGGCACAACACAGCTCGGGGTTTTTACATTGACCTGTAAGGCAAGGGCAATAGAACAAAGCAAGTGGCAGTACAGCTTACTGATAAGTGCATGAAGCATATGTACCTTTGTGCCACTCAGAAAGGAGTAGGATTCGTAAATACCTTTGACTTCCTATGCTGCCTGTGCGCATTTTCAGAAACACAGTAAAGTAGAAGAGAAAAAGGAGATTAGTGTATCTACTGACAGCCCAGTACACTTTTACCCTAGCATTTCCATGTCTTTCCAGCACCATGGGAAATACCTCAAAAATCAGAGTTTGGTAAAGAATGTACTTTTTAAAGAATAATTAACTTCCCAGTGGTTGTGCTACATATAAGTCCTGATTCAGGAGAATATAAAAATAAAAACCCAAAGCAATCCTGTCATTGAAAGCACACACCCTTTGAATTCGACATGTCTATGAAAGCAAAACATAATTATGCCTCTAGAATAATTACCTTTCAATCAGCAACAGACACCTGGTTCTCTAACAGTTGTGAGAGGTAGAGGATTTTGCCCTCAATGCCTAACCAAATAATAAATATCCCACAAGATTCAGAAAAGAGACAGCAAACAGAGAGAGAACCTGAAATAGCTGCAGATTGAATGGAGCTGACTTCCATTTCCTGATGTGCACTGTGAACCCTACAGAGACCTCCTCATGTAACCCCAAGCACCACAAAATCATAGAATGGCTTAGGTTCACCCAGAATACCTGTTTTTCTGACTTTTTTCACCCTCATTTCTTCCTGGCACATGGCTTTAACACTGTTGACACATTATAAATTAATGTATGATGTAATATTTTCCTTAATGCATCATATGCATTATTATGCAGATTACAGTAATGGTTCCACAGTAAATCCCCAGGTGAAATTTGCAGATAAAACATGCTTAAACTTGCCGTGTTTCACAATGGAGTCATGAATGCAGGTGTCCAGATGCCATTTTCCAGCACACTTCATTGCAAAACAGGGGCTAATTTCTGTAAGCAAAGCATTCATGAAGCACTTGAAAAATACCATCCCATCCACTCTGAAGCTACTTCCCCTTCCCTGCCAAGCTTCTCAGTTCCAGCTCTGCTTTTCAACTTCCCTGATCTCCTAACGGGAAAAAAACCCAAAACACCACGCACATACACACAAAAAAACCAACAACAACAAAGGAAAGAAAACCCCAAAAACAGCTCCAAAAATAAAAAAAAAAGTAAAGGTGCATTGGGAAATAACATTGACAGCAGGGAAGCTCCATTGCTCTACCACATTGGTGACTGGCACTCTGGTGGAATGCTAAAGGAAAAATATCCCCACACCCTACATTTAAATCATGGATATATCTGCAATGAGTCCACTAATTCTGACTAGGGCATAATAATGCTACAGCTGTACAGTGGTTGCACTAGAGTTTAGAGTTAGATGTGGATAGGCCCTTTCCAATAAGAACCTTTAGCACTGGAGATGGAAAAGTATGTATTGCAAAGAGACTGGTTAACTTCACAGCAATACTGCAGAAATCTGCTTTAATTTCTACTTGTTACAAAGCAGAAGGAATTGCTTGTGATGGTCAGATTAGGCAGGGACAGTAACCATAATCAGCCTTTTATAAAGATATTTTCCCCCACTGGGATTGTGTAATGATTTGTGTGCTTGTTTTATAGTTGAAGGTTGCATGTAAAATTTAATTACCTATGATATTGCAGGGCGGGTTTTTTTTAAGAGAAAATAATTTGGATTTTCGTCCATAATTTTCTGAGCAGCTTTTTTTATCACACCTAGTTAATCAAGCTTTGCAGCT
Source organism: Atrichornis clamosus (assembly GCA_013400975.1). Classification (NCBI taxonomy): domain Eukaryota; kingdom Metazoa; phylum Chordata; class Aves; order Passeriformes; family Menuridae; genus Atrichornis; species Atrichornis clamosus. The sequence goes on from WBMZ01008930.1 coordinate 37,418, forward strand.
CTTTGTGTTTACCCCTAAAGTAAACTCAGCCTAATATTTACATCAACACCCTTGGTTGAAAGAGCATGAGGCATGAATCATAGTCTCTGTGGAATTCTCAACACAATTTCTGGTTTGTGGGACATTATAACTCTTAGCAGACCTGAACGGACTTAACTGTGACGGCCAGCAACCCAATAACCAGTTCAGAAAACAAACAAAAATCAACAACCACAACCAAAAAATCTTACACCACACACACTGTTGACCTTAACAGCAACCATGGATAAAAAAGTACAATACTCAAAGTCATAGGCATGATTACACACCCACAAAACTACAGAAGGACAGACAGGGTGCACAACAAATTATTAATCATTTATATCTTATATATAATGTATATTATATGTATTACTATATTAAACATAATTAATAATTTACAAAGCTTACCATTTGTAATAGAATGTTTCTGACATGTCTCCTGTATTACTAACCCCAATTCAAGTATTATGCCCTGAAATGGAAAGGTCTTTCTGTCAGGAAGGGAAGAAGCAAGTAACAGATATCATTTTATAGCACGCCTGCTAAACACAGCAGTCTACTCCAGCTCAAGGTCTTGCGATATTTTAAGATTATAAACACAGCAAGTGATGCCTTGTTGAGGAGAGGATGGAGAGTCATTGCAGTGTCATGTAGGAGGGCACTACTCCCTTTAATGGATCTGAAAAATGTGACGGGCATGAAAGAGCACACAGGCATGTGTGTCAGTGCACAGCCGAGTGTCAGCTCCTGCGGTAGATTTTAATCTTAGGAGAAAACTGTACAGGCTCCCTTTGCTTGTACAGAGCCTCAGGAGACACCAGCATTTCTCTTCTTACCAGTTGTTGAGCTCTCATCGCAAAGATGTGAAACAAGAGAACACTTCTTAATAACATTGACATGCCTCTGTATAAATCATGTTCTAGCAATTCATCAGTTTCTATTTTAGATATCCACTGTAAGTTAGCCTAACCATTGCCAAATTTTTCATAGATTTCACAAAACTCTGAAATATTCTCTTTATGTTCAGCCTAATTTTAATCCTTAATATATTTGTTCTCATACCACCATTGGCCTTCTAGCTTTATCTGCCTTCTCTAGATTGCTTTCATGTAGAACAGATAGGTCCATTCTCAATTGTTGCTGTGACAAGCAAATTAACCTACAGTTATCCAGTGTCCTCTCAAATGACAGGTTTTCCCTTTTTTCCCCACACATACTTCCTCATCCATGCATTTGTTATGAGCTAATTTTCCTCAAACAGGGATGACCAGCCAATATAAAACTGTTCTACATAAAACTCTATCCGAACTTTGTTCAACAGTATTAGTATTTCCCTTTTTCCACTGGAAATGTTTCAACCTCTAACAGCTCTAGATCTCATTACCTTTTTCAAATCCAAGTATTATCAATATCAAGTTCTGATTAGACATTGCTTCCTGTGTTTGCCTTTCTTCCTTTGAGGTGTTGATTAAAGTGCCTCAACTGGCAACCGAGCACAAATGTGTGATTAAAAGTCTAGCCAGGTGTGATATTGGCCACATCAAAAGCAATAGAGTTAGCAATACTTCTGTCCCAGTTTAAGATTTTTAGATGTGGCTCCACTTCATCTACCGGAGTTGATAATACTGTAAAGATTTTGCACAGCATATAAAGAAGCAAAGTTCAACATAATGACATTGCTTGGCTGTAAATAAATTCCTTGAAGAAATGGAAAAATTTATTCAACCATCCTATTGCAAAGTACAACACCACAACGTTTTGTTCCATGCTCCCACATTTTCCCAGGCAGTGCTTCTTCTAAGACACTGAGAACTTTACTCACTTTTGCTCCAGAGAACTGGCTTAAATACACACAGCAGCAGGCCACCAGTGCTTTGTCCTCTCTGCTACCCTATCAACAGGTTCTACTCCCTCCTTTGCCCTGGATTTCCTGTTTACCTGGTGCTGTCCTGAGCAACCTAACTAAAAAAGCACACGTTTTGCCTTCACAGCATCATGGTGCTTGCATTTTAAGTTTCATTCGTCTTGAAATGACTGCAAATACGATAAGACCTATGCTAGGGAAGTGACTGGAGATGTTGTCAGAAGATCTGCTGCCACATAGAAATTTGCCTTTGAAACCGAAAGGGCAGACAAGAAAGCAGATATTTTCATATTAATTCACTGCTCTCTTAGTAGAGTATGATAGCCCATTAGCCATTTTATGTTGTTTCTTCACTACTTCAGGCTTCAAAAATCCACAACAGAATTTATTACAAAAATCTTCCAAAGTATTTTAAAAACATAAGAATTCATTGTTTCCTTATACAATAACATCAACAATAAGTGAAACTACTTACAAAATCTTAGTTGCTAAGCACTGTAGCTGAAAAGAAGCTTCAGCTAGAGAAGCTTATCAGCTACTTAGAAAAAGGTAATCCTGTGGAGGAAAAGAAACCCATATTATTGTGCATGCAAAATGATCCTTGTCCATGACAATCTAGCAATCCCCAAACAAAAGGAAGACTACCTGTAATACCTGTTGATGTGAGCAGGTGATCTTGCAGATGCAGGCAGTATGCTCTTTTTCTAGGGCACTCATAGTTGATCAGATCAGAGACTGAAGTACCTGGTTAATTCACTTTGCCCAACTTAAAACCAAAAGGTTTTTATAAACTCATTTTAAAATCATTCCACTGTAGGGACAATTAAAGCAAGGTGATTGATTTGAGCGTGAGCCAATTGAATTCACAGCACACCTCCCAACTCTAAACAGTAAAAACCCCAGTTATTGACCTTGAAAACTTTGCCACTTTCAATTTCTCAGTTGAAATGGGTTTTCCACATTACTAAGATTCTTTAGGAAGTAACTGGTAGTATCTTGCTCATTCTCCCCTTGATTAGATGGTCTGAGTAAATATCAACCATGAGGTTTCCCTTCTTGGCTCAGTCCCTAATTTTCACCCACAAGCTATCAAGCTGGTTGTCTCTGACAAGTGTTCATAAGAAAAACTGTGAAGAGCATGTGAGCAAAACTAATATTTATTAAAAGAGAAACACATTTTAAAAAATGTATCAAGAATCATACCCATCTATAAGTTTTTACATCATTCATAAGACAAATCTCCTATCTCTCTGTATTTTCAAAAACAGAATCATTACATTCAGCTCAATGTAAAAGCCACGAAAGTAAACAGTGCTTGTTTGCTACTGTTCCGCATTACTATTTTCCAACTGCATAACTCAGTACTTTTCTTTGAGCTTTGTTCAAAGTGAGGTGAATTCCACCCCAAAGCACAGCAGCATCTGACATTATTTTATTCATTCACATTTATAAGATGTGTCTACCTGGACTATTGATGTTTCTAAAATACCTAGACACACAATTTCCTTCAACAAAGGTCTGGCTGAATTACAAGCTGAAGTGTAAGGAAAAAATACCTAATTCAAACCCTTCAAAGGAGCCTTCCTTCCTCTTACACAGAAAGAGAAAGATGAGACTTGCAGCATTTTCATCAAAGTTTCATCATCTTATGATGATCAAGCTGTAGGACGAAGCAACACAATCCCACAATGTGTTTTTAATTGCTAAATATAAAAGAAGGAATGTTTATTTCCTCAAAAACAAATTGTTTACCAAAATAAGGTACTCAATATTTAATTTCTGGTAGACTGAAAGCCATTAAAATCCTTGAGAAGTGTAGGAAGGAAATATCACAAAGATCTTTGAAACCATGAATGGCAAAAATGGAAAGCAGGTCATGACTCTTCAGTCTTGAAAGAACATGGGCATCAGCCAGTAGCAAGTTGAAAGCAAAAGGGCACAAGTTGATGCAAATTGTAAAAGCTCATGAAGGGAGGTTCAAAAAGCAAGAGATAAAAGAAGGAAGGAAGGAATCTGTTTCCTCAAACACACCTTTGACAAAAAGAGGTGCACGACTCAGAGGAGTTTGGAAGCTTATTCTCCAGATGCTTGACTGATTTGAATAGACCTCCCAAATCACCTGGCATCAGCCACTGGAAATCGAGATACTGAGCAAGGTGATTCCAAGGAAGCAACATCCATGTCGTAGGGTACACCCCTGGAGTTTTCATCAGAGCACATTATCTGGAATGAGTTTTCAGTGTCAGGTGGCACTCCCTCCCCAAGAAGACAGTTTCCAGCTCTTTGCTTTCAGAATCCTGTCTTGAACACCATGGCTTTTGTGCACTGCAGCCTGTCTGTATCCTCAGCTCCAGAAGCTGCTCATGTGTTGGACTTACTGATGACTTTCTTCAACTTCCTCCTTTGCAGAGCCAAGTTCAGGGTGGTGAGGAGAGTGTCCTTGCTGTTCAGAACATTGTAGCGATTCACTTCCACCAACCTGCTGAAATCATACGGCTCAAAGGTGAAATTCAGGGTGCGGTAAGGGGAATCTTTTGACTCAATGATGAAGTCACCAAAGGATTTCTCATCTTCTGACTCTCGTTCAATTCCTGCAGCAAGACAAAAAAAAAAAAAAAAAATCACAAAACCCCCTCTGCTGTGGTAGACTCATTTAAGTTGAATTCTGTTAGGAGGATATCACAGATAATTCTGTTGAACCTTAACTTTTTCTCCAAAGCTCCTCCTTAGAGATTTCAGATCCTTCCAAAATATTTGGAAGCTGAAAGTAAAGTATTACTACCCTTTCTTTTTCCGCTAGGCTCCAAAATACAGTACTAAAATACATTTTCATTGTGATAAATTGTTTAGTTCATCTGTGATTATTATACTCAAAATAGGAAATATATGGTTCAATTCTTCCTGGAAGTGCTGTTCTGCACTAAAATGAAAGACACACCTCGAGTTCAAAGGACCTTAGGAGCACCCTGACACTTAAATTTAAATACCAATCTTGAAAGATCAGGATTAAAGCAGTTTATTACAAACACTTTTTGCTTGTTCTTACTATGGAAATAGCAGTTTTGAGTCACATTCAAGCCTAACACATTGAAACTCTTCACTGTCAGTGAGGAAATGCAGCCAGGGCCTAGCATCATTACAGTATTAGTAAAGACAGGATTAATAGCCTGCCTTAGACCTTCCTTGCCTGCACCAGTCCTGCATGTTCTTTTCTACATATCCCGTAGGTTTTATTCAGGTTTTATTCTCCTCACACAAGAGAAAAAGGACATTGATTTCTGCCTGTCTCCTCTTGAAGGTATAGCTCTGTGTTTGATCCCACTAGACTGAGGGGGCCTTACAGTCTGTATTAATCACATTAAATGAAGCAAGGATCATTTATCACTTATCTCACACTACAAGGGCACAGGCCACTTAACACTGAGTTACATGATCTCACATACAGATTGGTCCCCAACACTTGGCTGCTTAGTGGTTTATTCATATTCAATAAACAAATTAGCTTCTTATTTGCCTAAATTTAGCCTAATTTTGATTCTTCCAGCCTTTGGATTTTAATATTATTTTTGTGAGCCTCTTCTCACACCCTCCCTTCCAAAAAACTAGTGGAAACTGATTCTGCCTTAAATGTAAGTAACAATTTAATAATTACTGGGTAATATTAGGAAGAATGAAAAGAGGAACACTGGTGCCACTGAATTCTCCCCATTAACACACCCAAAGTATGGTTAGAAGAGCTCTTTAAGATGCAGCTTGCTTACCTGGAGCTTTGTATTTCTGGAAGGTGTCATTTACCAGTGGGAAATGGAGTACAATTGGAGCCCTTGGATTATTATCATCCACAAACATGTAACACTCTTTGGGCATCTTTTCATCTTCCTCACTAAATTTGATTTTTGGAAAAGGAATTTCCCGCTCCTCACAATATTTCTGAGTCAGCTCTAAAACCTGTTTTCAAAGAATAAAGATAATTGCAATAGAATACCAGCAACACCGCTAAGATCATCTAACTACAATCCTTGAAGGGAAAGAGACTTTCATTAAAATAAAGAAAAAAAAAAAAAAGAAGGGACAGAAACTCAGCTTCAAATCAGCAGAAACAATTTCTCTAGCTGGTAATATAGAAGAATAAAGACCAGAACTGCAACAAACATCAACAGTTTGCAGCTGAAATGTTTTATGTTATGCTACGCTAAATCTATTCACCTTGAATATTTTGTACTTAAAAATAAACACTTGTATATAGAGAAAAAACACTGGTTTGCATGAAGAAAATCACTAATAGCCACTTTTCCTTTAGAAGCATATATCTGAGCAACAATGATCTTATGGGCCAAACAAAGGGTCTTATTTTACCTAACAATCTCTTTAGGCTTCTGAAAACTTTTGAATTTTATTACGGTTGTCAACTTTCTACCTCCTCATGACTTTCACAGGAAAAAGCATAGGAGAGTAATGTCTGAAGCATCTTTTCATATGAAGACAGGCCAAGAGAGGTGGGGCTGTTCAGCCTGGAGAAGAGAAGGCATTGGGGAGACCCTACAGCATTTTCCAGTACTAAAGGAGGCTTACAAGTGCTAGAGAGGGACTTGTCACAAGGGCATGTAGTGATAGGACAGGGGGGAAATGGCATCAAGCTGAAGGACAGGCTTAGATTAGGTATTAGGAAGAAATTCTTCACTATGAAGGTGGTAAGGCACTGGAACAGGTTGCCCAGAGAGGTTATGGACTCCCCATCCCTGGAAGTGTTCAAGGCCAGGCTGGATGGGGCTTTAAGCAAGCTGGTCTAGTGCAATGTGTCCCTGCCCTTGGCAGGAGGGTTGGAACGAGATGATTTTTAAAGCTCTTCCAACCCAAACCATTTTATGATTCCATGAAAGACAGAAGAATTTCATTGGTTCATTAGCATTTGTATTCAGCATCAACTGATCTGCTGCCATTATGAATATGATTCTGTGCTTATATGTTCATGTAATAATGCTCAGCTACAACTCTCACCTCAAATGGAGCTTCCCAGGAAAAATTGAATGACAAGATAACATCCACATCCCTCTCTGGCTGAAGTACCAAAGGAAAGGGAGAATTGATAGAAAAGCCACCGTCCACTAGATACAAGCTCTCTTCCATGGGGGTCAGCTGGTTGGGAAATGCATCCAGGTGAGTACCTGTAAGACATTCCAAGTAACACGAGTAACTATATTGATTCATTACACACCTCTCGGTAGAAGAAATAAACAAAGCTTATATTACTGTTACAAGAAGAAAAAAGACATTCCAACATGCACCTTCATCTGAGATTGACCTGTGACGTCTGATGATGAGCTTGCCTTACATGACAGAACATAGTGGACCAAATATTTTGCTATGGCGTGAGAAGGGGTATATTCCCTGGCTTCAGTGGAACAAAATCAAGCTCACTTATATTCCGTGACATTGACTATTACAAAATATTAACCCACTATATAGTAACCCAGATACACACAGACTCATTTACCTCTCCAAGTCACAAATTTCTTGATGTTAACATAATCTTTATGAAGATACAATCCCTTCATGAAGTTGAAGGTTTCTCCACATGTGACCCGAGACTTGAAGAAATCCTGAAAAATTTGTAACAAGGGCCCCCCAGGTATAACCAAGCGAGTCTTCAGTCTTGCAGGGTCTCGGAAGTGGAATCTTCGGCAGTCATCTGCAGAAGTCACAGAGAGGTGCAGAACACGTACAAAATGCTTGTCCAGCTCCAACATTTCAATCAGAACTTTTTCTACAATACTTAACCAGTTTTCCCAAGGCTGAAATTGTCCTCTAGGGAGAGTATTGTAATGAAATTTAACTGAGGTGCGTATTCCATAGTGGGGTGATTTACTGGCCCTTTTCATACAACATTGCCCATATTAATTTCAAAACCACACAAAGGAACCCTTGTTACCAAGTGACAACCACTTCTGTCACATAAGACAACATCAGTCAGCCAGAAACAGTAGCATTTATAGCTACATAAAAACAAAAAAGGTGGGGTGTGGTGGGGGAACCAGGGCTGCAAAGGCAGAGGAGAAAAAAACCCTCTTCTCCCACTAGTTACTTTAAGGTTATAACTATGCACATGAACAAGTCCCAGCCTCTAAAACACTTCCTTTTCACTGTAGTGCACAAATGGAGATCAATGAATAAACACACAACCAGCTACTCCAAGATTACAAAAAGCATGCCAAGGGGGAAACTGAAAGCCTATTGTTCCACCTCTAGCTTAGCAGTCCAGCTCTGTTCTTCCTCTTCTCATAATTAAGACTCCTGCACTTCAATATGTGTTTAAGAAAGTGCCCAGAACTAGACCAAATTTATAGTCAAAGTCAGATACAATATTTCTTAAAAAGAAGGAAGAGAAAGTGTACTAAAGAAACACTATTCCCCTCTTCATTATACGTGCGATCAAAGGGAACAACACATGATGAAAGATCTGTTCAAATCTACCCTTCGTGATAATCTTGAGAACTACACAAAGCATATTTTTGAGTCATATTATTTATGACCGTTCCAAAACCAGCAATCTTTTGAAAAATCTGGTATTTTCAAGTAAGTTCTTACCTACAACTTTGATAACATCTTTGAAAGAATCCAGAAAGCTCAGTCCTATACCAATCACCTTCAGGCAGATATCATCCAAGCTTGCAGCAAAGGCACTGCCCCACATTCCTGCAGGAGAAATATGGAAGAATGTAATACTCAAAAGGTTTTTCACATTGTAACCAAAAGGCCTATAACTCAGCTGCCATTTGTCACGGGAGAGGGCTGTCACTTGGTCTCTACTATTCTAACAGGTGATGTTTGAGTTAAAACCTGAGTTAATCATGTGACAACTTATGATGTTATAATACAATGCAGACATTTTTCCAAGAGAAAAGCATGAAAAAGACAGCAGGAGAACAGGAAGACTGACAGCAGACATTTTTGACAGGCAGCTCATAATAGAGTCGTCTTGCAGACGCAGGACACCAGCTGTAAAACTATGAACCAACACCTAAAACTCTGGAGAAAGATTTGCCATTTTTTCACTTCTTCAAGTTATTTAGGAAGGGAAAAAAAAAGGCATGGACTCAAGTTCATGAATCCCAAAACAGCATAGTTCCTTTCCATCTCCTCATTTTAATAATTATCATAAGATCATACCTTGTAGAAAACAAATCCTGGGCTCTGAATGTTTCTGGACAAGCCGTCCCATGAAGAACTCGCTGTCAAAGTCCTCTGTTCGCACAAAAGCTCCATATTTGCGAAATCCAACTTCATAGGGAGTGAACTCACACCATTCTAAGAACAAGCCAACAGGATATTTACTCATCTCAGAGTAAATACAAGTGAAAATATTTATCTGGTATCTGTTCACACAAGGGAGACAGAAGGGAGTCTCCCTCCACTCTTCACGATCACTCTGATTTCCCTGCCTCTCTACTCAGTAAGCCTCTATCAATATATGATTCAACACAAACTGTTGTACAGGCTTTCATCCCACCTTGTTCCACCTTGACTTTGTTACTACAGAAATAACTTGCCTGTTTTACTTTTACTTTAAACCATTTTGATGGCTCCCTTTCCAACCAAAATGGAAGTTACTTCATTTTTCTCAGTGTTTTTTCACACTACATACATCTCTCAGAAATTACTACGGACCGACTTGAAAACTTGATTGACCCATTGTGTCAGACTTCATTTTCAAAGTGTCCCCTTGTGCTTGAAAGATTTCCTCAAATAGTTGAAATGTACCTAATTATATCTAAGTCCAACTCCTGGCCCTGCAAAGAACAACCCGAAAAAACACAGCATGTGTCTGAAAGCATTATCCAAATTCTTCTTGAACTCTGGCAGGTTTGATCAAATCAAATTCATTGCCATACACACACTCCTCCAGAATAAAACCAACAAACTAGTCCCATAGTTGTACACATATGGGCACAAGCATTCTTGTTCCTGTCTCACTGTATCTATCCCCTCTTTTCACGTCATGTTTAAAGTTTCAATGAAGGACTGGCCTTCATATTTTTACTGTAAGAACTCAGGCTGCTAAATGCCACAGTTTTGGTGATGCATACTACAAGGTGGCCAATCCATCATGTTACATGTACCCCTACATCTACCCCATAATTTTTTGATCTGAGACTGTAGAAGAAAGTGGTCACCTAATTTCCAAGGACTCCGATTCTCTGATTCAGACACAGACACATGTATTACAGGAATCTTCTCAGCTCCTGAGAATCTCAGGCAGTTTTTATCAAAACATGTGGAGTGGACAACAGCATTGAATCGCCTTTCTCCTTTCTCCGTTTTAGCCACGGTGAAGGCATTTGCTATCAGTATGATAACACTCTGTCAATTAGTGTCCTATTGCACTACTGCTTGAGCCACATTTCCTGTTGCCAGCTGCTCACTGCCTAAGGAATTGGTCAGGTGAAAGGAATTTATGGATTTTAGCAAACAAAACTAAATTTCCATGCTCATACCTGCGAAGTCACCACTGCTCATATTGGGTCTCACATTGACAGCTGCATAGATGGGATAAGGGTTCTGGGCCCATTTCACTGCTTCTTGCTGATCAGACAGCTTTGATGGATCTTCCTGGTCACAAGCGAGGAAGGAGCACACTTAAATCATGTACACTCTGTACCCATACTTTGATAATTGGAAGATGTTACTTTTAGCATTTCTGATTAACAATACTACCAATTCAAAGTCTGTTTTCCTCCCACTGTCCAGGCATGTGGTTAGATGTGGGCAAAATATTTCTGCAGCTACATATTTAGAATTTCTAATGTTATTAATTAACTGGTTATCCCTCTGATTTCCAATCTCAGTAGCACAGAAAATACTGCACAGTAACTCCATTCTGCAAAACCCATGTCATTCTGTCAGGCTTAACCTGCTCAGTACAAAAGCTATTAATTTAATAACAACAATTCCAAATAAACACTGCATTTTTCTATAACACTGATCTATATTACTTCAAAAATCTTTATGAAAGAAGATACTATGTTTATTCCACAGCACTGTCTGTGCCAGGACAGCTCACAAAGGTGGAGAGTAATTGATTTCTTGATGTTAAACATGTGGGTTGTTAGAGCTCCCACCTGAAAGACAGCAGTACACATGCAAACATGAACCTTTTACCTTCTGTTGTAGGAAATATTCCACAATAAGGCCCCACAAATCTGTAAAGGAAACCTTCCGTCCACTAATCTCCATTGCATTCAGCTCCTGGAAATAGTATTTCAGTCGTTCTGGGGAAAATGCCCCTGCTTTGCTGCTGGACACAGTACCCTGAGCTCTTCTGATTGCATCTTGAAGGTCTTTCTGTGACCAGTCAGGGTCTTGGTACAGTGTTGATAAACACCTGAAAATGCTTGTGTTAGTGTCATCAGTAATAAAGATCCTTGTGCAAACAATGGTTTTAGCTAGTTATAATCAGTGCTGCAGCACTTGAGAAGTCTAGCTAAAAGAAGTGAGTCTATAAGTAAAGGATCTCTGAACTCTAAAATGTGCTGAAAACCTTGTCACCTACAGGACAACCTACACAAACAATTCATCCTGATTGCTAACCTGCCTTCCAAGGATGTTCCAAGCATCATATGCTAGCACCCATGAACCAGTTCACAAAGGTGTTAACTCCAGACCATCACAACTGTGATGGGCTGGCTGATGGAAAGGCTGCAGCAGGCATAGCCTTCAGAGCTCAGGCCTGATTAAAGGAGAAACTAGTTTGGATCATCGGCTATCCGTACAAACAGTTGCCTACATTTGTTTGGAAATGCCTCTGAATCAAAAGGGGCAGGAAAACTATGTACAGAGGAGTTAATAACACGTGCAAAGCTCTGGAAGGAAGGGTTACACTGTCAGGTTGCACAGCTCCTGGGTGAAATCATTTCAGAAAAACAACATGCACTTATAAGGGATGACTTCACTACAAACTCCAAGAACCGAGAGACTGAAACATTCTAGCCACATCTAACATTTCAGCACATTGCTCCAGTCCAGCAGGACAGAGTTATGCCTCTCTTCAGCCACTTCTGCCATTTTGTAAGGTGATGACATAGTGGCTTGCTTGGACATGTTTCCAGTGGCTTGCACCACCTCAGTTATCTTCTTGGAAGGAGTGGGGAAATGAGGAAGTTTTTTCTAAGTCAGTTCTCTGAGGTAACACACAGCACTTTTATTCATGTAATACATTCTAATATTCAACTGTCAGACTTGCACAAGCAGCAGATTCATAAATTTAGCCAGTAGCTGTATGGATTGGACATGATAATTAATCTCTTAGACTCTTCAGGATCCTCAACAGAAGTCAGGTGAAAACTGACAAAATATTTGACTTTGCTGATTACCAACACATGGCACAAAGGCAGTTTTGCTCTTATTGTGCATCAACACTACCATCTTCACCTCTTAAGTTTCTGGAATCAACACTGCAGGTTGCTTACCAAGTAGAGCCAGAAATCCCACACAGATATGTCGCAGCATCCAGAAGGCCCAGCTGCTGAAGCCCAGCAAGGCTGCCATAGAATGATGTCAGTGCTCTCATCCCACCTCCAGACCCCAGTACTGCTATGACTGGAACCTGCAGACAACAAACTCAGGAGCCACAACCACAGACTTTGGATTGCTGAACAGAACTGACCCCATTTAAGTCTCATTCGAACAAAAATTAGAGATAAAAATCTCTATTTCTATTTGCATTTCAAGTAATTTCAGGTTTGATTTCAAGCAGAACTCCTTTCTCTATTTTGTATTTAAATACATTGTTTACTATAAAACATAGCAGGATCATCTTAGGGACAGTCACTTACTGTAATTGTTATGTATATTATCAAACATTTACTTTCATACAATATACATATAAGAATAAAAAAGGCAATTATTCTTATAATAGCAGCCAAATACAACTCCATTATAATAGCAGCCAAATAAAACTGAGCAAGGTATCAGGCTACATAGATGTAAGCATCCTGAAATAAGCAAGTAAGTATATATTCCTGTCATCTGAGCTTCAATTTAAACATTCTGAGGTAGACAATCCCATCACAATTCCAAGCCCAAGGCCCAAGATACAAGAGTTCAACTAAAGAAAGTACACACATTCTGAAATGTCAATGTTTTTTGTTCCAAAACATATACACACCTCAAAACTTGAGAAATATAACAACATTTGAGACTTCAAAACTGAAACATTCCAGGGGTCTATCTCACGCCACAGTGAATGCAAACAGTGAATGTCTTGTGTTGGTTACAGGCAAGGATTCTTACACTGCCTAATTATCAACCAAACATAAAGGATTTTACCAGTCTCGCTACAGCACTGTGTTCAATACCTCATCTTCTGGAGGGGATTCTTTTAAGCGAAGAGTCTTCCTCAGTGCCTCAGAAACTATTTTCTTTCTTCTGTCCAAAAATTCTCTTTCCTTTTTACAGAGGTCAAAACCCAGACGTATATCAAGATCCCAAGTGCTGAAACAGAAATTAAGACAAAAGTCCCCCGAAATTTTAGAGGATTTCTAATTAGCATGGAAAATATTGTGAAAAATTTTTGTGAACACACAATCTAGGTGCTAATCTGAACTGGATCAAACTCTTAGATGAAATTTTGGTGTATATACCAGCTATTTTGTACAACAGCTTCTGGAACTAAAAATTAAACCTGTTCATGTTGTATTCCTCCTTTAGTGTTTAAATTCAAAGCTTGTGTCAAACAGCTTCAGAAATTTCACAAAGGAAGAAAAGACTCTTGGTAGGTGAAAAAGAATGTATGAGGAGCAACTGACATCACTGTATCGACATGAGCAGTGAAATGAGGGGAAGAGCAATTTTAAAACAGAAGTTTCTGAACTTAAGAGGCAGAAGGGAGAAACTGAATACCTATTAACTTGCTTTGAGCTTGTAAAAGGGGAGAAATTATTAACTTACCAGCCAACTGTTTGGTTATTGTTATTCTTTCCTTTTTACTCCTTTCTTGCACCCTTCCTCTGTTTTAGAGTTCAAGCTCTTCACACACAGAGATTCCTTTCCTATTTGTCAGTACAGCACTGTACATATTCTGAGAAGTATGTGCCTAAAAAAAGCTACTTAATACACTGTCTGCTATTTTATATTTAAGTGTTAGGAACACAAAATTTGTACAGATCTCAGCAGGATTGACACCAGTCCAGTAGATAGTATCTGCAAAGTGAAGAGTCACAGCCTTCAGAAGAAAAATAATCAAAGATATTTTTCTTTAATCCATACTAAGAGATCAGTGGAGAGAACAGACCTCCCTAGAACAGCAAGGAGAGTCACTCAGTTCCTTTACTATGAAAATGAAGACCTTTCCTGATTTTTAAAGGACTGTGAGGTTCCCACTCACCTCTCTTCAGTTTTCAAACTCATATCCAAACTTTTTCCCTGTGAAAAGAGAGAACACATTTTGCAATTGATAGCAATTATACAGGTGGAACTACTAAATAGAGTTTATGACACCAACACAGTCACCAGATACAAACCAGAACAGCACCCTCACCCAGAAAACAACACCTCTGGAACACTTTTCTCTTGTACCTATTTCAGACATTTTTAATATTCTCCACAGAAAGTTAAAATATACTCAGAGAGCAGTGTGAAAGAAACTATTTCTTCTAGAACTGTCTTCTTCTTCTCCTCCTCTGATATTTTTCTTTCACACCCTGACAGACTTCTTCCTTTGGAAAGGGATGAACTTTACACTTATTTTGCAAGACTCAACCATGAAAACAGTTTTGGAAGAACTGCACTGAATAATCCCATTATTTCATTCTAGACATCCAAGAAAACAGCACTCCTGAGAATCACAGGTTGCCTAACTTTCCAAATGCCTAAAGGCAATGGAGGAAAAGGTTATTGCATGCATGTTAAAACAAGGGCAAAATATTACCATTACCTCTCCCAGAGAAACAATTCTATCAACTTTTTCTCCAATAGGAAGGGAATTAATTGGTACAGTCCCCAATCCCAGAACTGTAGTATGCTTTTCAATATCAGGGTTCACACCATCCTAAGAAAGAACAAAATCTTATTTGAGCTTTGCAGAGAAAAAGTTAAAGATATAACTTCCGTACATCAAACAATTCTTAATACCACTATAGCTAAATCTTTACCAAAAGTCCAAGGATTTTGAAGAGCATCCTGCTTTCTGCTTGACAGCTCTTTGCTGGGGTATTCACTCAGAGAGTTTCTTTGTTGTTGTTGTTTGGTTTGGTTTAGTTTGGGGGGGGTTATTTGTTTGTTGTTATTGGGTTTTTTTAATATGCCTGTCTGCCACAAGAAAAAAATCTTCAAGTACAAAATTTCCCCCAAGAATAATTGTGTTTTGGCATGTGTCATGAAACTCACAAACTTGCATTATGCCTTCAAAGCAGGATTTGGAAAAGATACCAAAAAGACAACATTGAGTGAAAGAATTAGACATACATAAAAAACACCACAAAATAGGAAATAAGGTAATCACCTTAGGCACAAGTAAGCAGCGTGTAATTTTAAAAAACTTTAAAAGCAGAGCAAATTAAAGTTTGCCAGGAAATCTTTGAGTTTTCTCCCACATAGCAAGTGGAAAGCTCTTCTAATACTGAGCTGTGTGCAGATTCCTAAATTTAAAGAGGAATAATAAAACCCACTCATGTCAGAGGGTCACACTCAAACCTACACAGCCTCCAGATGGGCTGGAGCCCACACACCCACCACAGGGCTCAGCCCTTGAGGGAACAGCACCTCAGAGAAACACCAGGCCATCACCCTTCTCACACCAAGAACTGCAGTCAGACCAGCAACCACGCACAGACTTCACAGGTGTCTTCCGACCAGTAACTGCTGTCCTGAGTCCAGTGCCCCCCAGCTCACTGTCCTGCTCCTAACGGGGGCAAATAACACGCGTTTAGGTACTAGGCAAGCAGCACCAGCACGTTCCTGGCACTCTCCTACCTCTGATAAGAGGGGAATGGTCAGACTGAAGCCTTTTGTGCTCTAAGCCACCTGTTGAAGGATATGTTCTGCTGTCTACCAGGTTACCAGGGTTGAGGTTTACCATCTGGGCCAATCTACAAGGTTGGCTTCTACTGTGTTTTTGCTGCCTGGCTCTGAGTTTTTTACCACTTAATTCCAGGTCTCTCTCTGTAGCTCACGTTTGCTGCCTAACCAACTCCACGGTAAAGCCATTCTTTCATATACTTTGTGTCCTTTTCTCTACAGCTGCCTCTAGAATAGCCGAGATCACCACCTGCAATGATGCTGCCCAACTGCTTGTCAGGATGAAAAACATCATAGAATAGTTTCCTTGCTCTCATTCTTGGACGCAACAGTCATCACAATGAGCAGTCAGTCACTCTGATGGGATACACACACCACACGGGTACCTGGAGAAACTGCGAAGTAATAGACAAAGCTAAATAAACCTTCGCAAGTGGCAACTGATCTACAAGTCTCTAACAGAAAAGACTTTCTACAGAGTATCTCAACAGATGAAAGCAAAGATCTCTTCATGTAGCAAGCATGTGCAGAGCTAGATGTTCTTAATCCCTGAGTTTGAACAGATTTTAAGTTGTTAGGGAGTGTATATTTTTAAGATAATTTCACCTCCTTACGCAATATCAAAGACCCAGTGCAAAGTCTGACATATTAAAAACAACAACAAAACAATGTTAGTGTGTAAAACAGTGATAGAGAAAAACTTACCTCTCTGTAAACTTTGTAGCAATCAGCATGGAGGCTTACCTGTAGCACAGATATAGTTTGCTCCAGCTCCACCTGCAGTTCTGGACACATTTCTTTATCCACATGAAAGACAAATGAGGTTCCATAATCTGTCTCATTGTCTGGTGTCCAAGGAATACACAACTGTTTCTGATACGCCCCTGGAACAGACACCTTGACCTCACAGCATCCTATGCATTAGACAAAGAAGTTTAGACCACAGTAGGCATTTAAATGAATGTTGAAAATCAAATACTTAAGTGTAGCTGAGACTGTGAGAACACAAGCAAAAACAGTATTGTGTGACTCAGTACTATGAAGTACTCAAAACACTATGAAGCATTAAAAACAAAAGCAAAATTAACTTAAAAATCAATTTTGTAGTCAGTAAATTAAAATGCACTGTAAAGAAAGAGAATTAAGTCTCCCATCTCTCCCAAGCAATAAACACATTGAAAAGTAGTGCTGACTTATACTCTGCAGGCAGCCCTACCTTGCTGTTTCTCTTTTGTGTTTTCCTCTTTGTTGACAGTGCCTTGCAGAGACAAGCAAGGATGAACCTAAGGAAAGAAGAGAACGGCTCTGGTTATACAATTTTTAGTTCACTTTCTGTTGAAGTTTAAATCACCTACTATATTAGGTGTGGATTTACAGCTGCAAGCTGTCAACAAAAAAAACCATTAAGGATTGTTTTGTTATTTCAAATAAAGACAAAGGTTTTTTTCAGTAGGACAGGCTTATTTGCACTTGTTTCAAAATAAAAACCACCCTTGCTATTCCAGATACTACGAGGGGGTTTATAACCAGTACTTCACTGTTACAAGTTGTCAACACCTGGGGTTCTTCTGGGTTTTTTATCTTTTTTTAAATGTATGTGTGAGCACCTATTCAGAACCTGTTCAGATCCAAGCAAGAACATCATAAATTTCTGTCCCAGTTTGTCCATGTCCTCATGAAATTTAGTCCCTCACACCGTTCAATCATCAGCTTCCCCTCTAGGACAGTAGATGAGACACTTAATTGGCCACAATTGCCCTAAAAGATAAGAAACTACTCCACTTCTTGAATGTAAGACTGATTTGCTAGGTGAAATTGGAACATAAAAACTTGTCTCCTGTGAAGTAGTTTGCAGGACTGTGCTATTAAATGTCATCAAATTTTCAGGGAAAAAAAATATTAACTCTACATTTCAACTATTATCCTCTTCTCCTTACGAAAGACAAGACTCCAGCCCCTTTTCGTTAGAGGGAGAAAAGAGGAGAGGAGTAACACCCGTATTTTTAACATAAAACACACAATTTTCTTAGATTAATTAACCCAAGGGAACAGGGAGTTATCACTTACTTACTAATGGCATTGATAAAAGCTCAGAAATAATATATGTTAAAAAAAGAGGAGGGACTCTACCTGGCCAGCATCTAGGTTAAAAAAACAATACAATCTTCAAGATTCACTTGCCTTCTAAATACATTTTTTGTTTACAACTTTTATAGCAGCTTTACTAGGAAAAAAACCCTCAAAACAAAACCCAACACTTTTCTGTGAGTTGGTATCAAGTTTATAAAATTGAGGAAGATTTTTAAATCGGCAAATTAAAAAAAGAGAGGCAGATCCTGGAGAGAATAGGGGCTATTTGGAGACTGGAGTGGAATACTCAACAATTCTTGTCCTCTTGCTACAAAGAGTTTACCTCCAGGAGTAAATCACAGCATATATGATTCTGACTTCCACGTACTCACCACAAGGACTCCATTGGTCAATACCTCTGTAGGGGCATCTGAGCTGTGAAAGCAAGAGATTTAATGTAAATGAGTTCTTGTTTTAATTTGCTTCACCCTACTTTACAAACTAACTGGCTGGGTAAGGAGTGAAGTGAAAAGCTCCTCAGTGTGGGAGATCCAGGCAAACACCAAGTATATTTCCCGTCAATGAACCATGGGGGCTGGGAGGAAATGAAGAAAAGAAATT
Organism: Atrichornis clamosus; assembly: GCA_013400975.1. Taxonomy (NCBI): domain Eukaryota; kingdom Metazoa; phylum Chordata; class Aves; order Passeriformes; family Menuridae; genus Atrichornis; species Atrichornis clamosus. The sequence continues at coordinate 56,004 of WBMZ01008930.1, forward strand.
GTCCACCACTCTAAGCATGTGCTATAACATCTCCCCATCTCAGTTATTTTGATAACCTAGAGAAAAGCTGAAGTTAGATAGACTATCAGATAGATGAAGTATTCATTTGTGTATTTTGCAAGGTTAACTGTGAAAACTTTCCACTCCTAAGTAACTAATCCACAAAGTGTTCATTTACTTCCCACAAAGTCCAGCAAAATTTTATTTCTTTTTTGGTCCCCCAAAAATTTTGATGACTGGAGCATTAAGGATATTTGTGGTCAGCCATTAACGAATCAATTCAAACACTACAGAGAACTATAAATCATTATCCTTTTTATGGGTAAGACTGTCCCTGCACAGAAAAAGCAACTAAGGCAACATTTCTGCAGAGCACAAGTTAATTCATCTCTTCAGGTAAGACTCACCATTTCTCCAAGTAAAATTCTACATCCAGCTCTTCATTGGCCTTTGAAAATAAAAGTTGGACATTGGTGACCCTAGATCTTAAATATATAATTATAAAATATTTTTCCAAGACATTAAGCTTTCTGCTGTTACATAGTTATAGTAAATTCCTGTTAAAGTAACTGGGCTTGTTCCTTTTATAAAAGCTCCAGTTAAATTTTGAAATGTTTATATTAATTCCTTTTGTTGTTGTTGTTGTTCTTTAAGCATTCCTCACCTCCAGGACACATGCTATATGACCAAACACATCTAAGTTTGAAGACACAAGGGCACAGAAGTGAGAGCTGGCTCTCAGATCCATTACTCTGCTAATGAGTAAAAATCCCTCTCCTCTGGCTCAAGTACCACTCCAGCATCATCTCTGCAGACAGCTTCTACATGAGGCTTTGGGCTTCCTCCCATTTTTTATTTCAGCATCTTGCACTTCTAGCTCATTACTGTTTTTGTCTCCTACAGACTTTGTTCCAGTCATCTTTTCTCTTCCCATAGCATGCAGTAAATGTTTGACCAGACCTAACACAGCTTTTAAAATTACAAAGTAGAAGCCAATTTGGGTAATTTTCTTTGCTGAAGTTGAAATTTCCAGTCCCATAAATATGGATCAAGATTACTTAAGAATTCAGCAGATGCATAGAATTAGTGGCAACAAGGGAGTTACTAAGCCTCTTTCCATGATCATAAATCATTTGGAGAGACTGTGGCACTGCCCAACACCTTCCTGTGAACTGCACACCAGTTAGTTTGCTTCTGACCACACCAACGGTACCGAAACCAAATTTCTCAAGAAAACACATTATTAGCTCACCTTTAATCCAGACCTATTGTAGCCATGTGATTGTGGCATTACAAAACATCAGACTGGCAATGTGTCTTTACCTGTGTAAAACGGGCTGTATTGTTCTAAACCTGGAAACAGGGCTTAAGAGCACCTGACATGCACCAATGTCATGAAGCAGAAGCTAAATGTACACAGTTCAGAGAAAATAAGCATCTCTCAGGCTCTTGACTTATTAGATACAGAGGTAGCCTTTGCAGCAATAAACATCTTTTCTGCAAACTGATGAGAATCTAAATAAGACTGTCTGCAGTCCCCACAATCTTTACTGACTGCCAATGCCTTTCATTCTAAAACCAATTTATGTTCCTCTAAGTCTCGTGAAAAATCAATTCCCTTTAAAGATGCCTTAACATCTTCTGAAAGACAGTAGTAATCCCATGTCTTATTTAGCTGGGGCATCCCAAAGGCTATGGAAAACACACATAAATTCACTAGGGATTTTAGAAACATCTCAGCTGACAGTAAAACCCTGTATGCTGTCATCACTAGTTGATCCATTTTTCCCTTCTGGCGTACAACAGAGATAAATGGACCAACAGGTACTGCCAGGTCTCTGCAATGATGAGCTGCAGCCAACTCGGAGCTGAGGCAGGGACTGACCTCGGGGTTCAGCCTGAAGGTGCGCAGCAGGGGCCGGCCCGGCTTCATGCCTCCCACGTCAAAGACGATAGAGGTGAGCTCGTCACTGACAAGGACGTCCTTATCATAGAGTGTCAACTCCAGTATGTTCTAAAAACAAACAGAAACAGGCAGCCGAAGATGAAGGGGTGTAAACCTGGACAAACCTGGGTAGCTGTATAAAATAGACACTTTGTGCATTAATCAATACCCTTCCCCTTTCCCAATCCTGAAGAAAATTCAGTATTTTCAGCAGGGCTTACAGTATCGTTAAGCAAAAAATGCTCCTACTTGACAGCATGTAGCTAAAGTATTTTCTGAGCTTCCCCAGCTGAACACATGTGGCACTACTCTCCACCAGCTTCAGGCACAGATTTGTCTGGGGAAGCAATAGCGATTGCCACTCTTTCAGCTTGATTCAGTCCAGGATATTATAGAGACCAATCACTTCCTGCTCGGCACTGTCTCAGCTGGTAAATTCAAGATAAACTAACTGAAATAGACACAATGAGGTCATACGGCACCCAAAAAATGGCCTTACAGCAACTAGTTTTCAAGCAGACAAGACTGAACTTAAAATGTGCTGGCAATCTTGAGCAATAACCAGACTGAGGCCTCATGAGCCTGTAGGAGAAAAAAAGCTCACACACTCTAAATCTTAGCTGACAATTTTCTTATCATTCATGTCAATTACGCTTCCACATTTGTCAGCAACCATTGTGGAAAGGTACTCCAGTGAGGAGGATATTTTCTTTCTAACAGACACCTTATTCCAAAGCCTAGGATGTTATTCAAAGCAATAGTGCTACACTAAAACTGATCTTTTAAAACGCAGTTTCCCTCCCTCTGCCGTTAGTGTCTATGTTGAGAAAGAATGCTGACAATCTGAAGACTTTGCAAAGTACTGCATTAGGTTCTACACAGACAACACACAGAGGTACTGCGTCTATCCAAGAGTTTGAATTTTGGTTTTCTTGATCATAGGAACTGATGGCAAAACTTGACTGAATGAGCTAAGTGGCAGTGAGGAGAAATTCAATTCCCATTACCCTGACTCAGGCAGGTACACTGTGAAAGAAGCAGCAAACTTCAAATAGAAACTTACCTTATCAAGAAATTTCCTTGAACTCTACCAGGTAGTGCCATAGCTTCCCTATCCTGAGTTGCATCACAAGGATATTTATGGAAAATTCTAGCTGCAATTTACGTGAGAGTGCAGTTGCAAACTGCTGTGGCTATCACTGGACATGCATAGTCCAGCTTCTTGTACCACTGAAGACAGCTGACACCTTACAAGCAACACTGGTTTTGAGGGTAATAAAAGAGCCCCCAGTCTTGAATGAAGTATCAAAAGCAAGCCAGAATAAAAATACAAGTATTTCAATCAGCTCCATAAAGGGTCTTACCTTGACAGCACTGTGGATTCGATACTGGAAAGTTTCATTCCATTCTGGGTTCTCAGAGTTGTCAACAACCTGAGTTCGGGAGACTGTGGGAGATGCAGTGGGCAGCTTTAGTTCTACATAGCAGTCTGCCTTGGACACTAGAGCAGAGAGTGTAAAGACAGATGTCAGAACAACTTTATCAATAACTTTAATCAAAGATACTCTTTCCCATGAGCTCCTCATTTTCTAGATCTCATTGCATCATAGAAAAGCACAAATTTAAGACTGGACTTCTAAAGCAAAAGCCTTTAATTAAGTAAATGCCTTTAAACAGCAGCAAATTTAATATTAGGTGCCTATATTTCTTCTTTCTGGTTCATCCAAATCATAAAACCCTTAATAAAAAGGGCTACTATTTAAAATGAGGAAGTTCCCAACTTTTAAAAAAAGATTACTGCTGATAACCAGACACATTGCCTCTTGTCCTGTCACTGGGCACCACTGAAAGATCCTGACTCCATCCTCTTAACACCTTCCTTTCAAATACTTGAACATATCAATGAGATCTCCCTGAATCTTCTGTTGTGCCACTAAGTAGTCTCAGATCTTTCAGCCTTTCCTCATACTGGAGGATGCTCCAGTCTTTTTACAGTCTTGGTGGCCCAGTACCTCCAATATCTCTCACAGTGGAGAGCCCAGAACTAGACACAGCACTCCTACTGCAGCCTCACCAGTGCTGACTAGAGGCGAGGGATCACCTTGCTTGTCCTTTTGGCAACCCTCCTTCTAGTGCAGTCCAGGATATCATCAGCCTCCCTTGCACCAGGAGCACGTTGCTGGCTCATGCTTGGCTTGCTGCCTACCAAGATCCCAGGTCCTTCTTTGCAAAGCTGTTTTCCAGGTCATCGGCCCCCAGCTTGCACTGCTGCACAGGACTGTTCCTACCCAGGGGCAGGAATTCCACTTCTTTTTTTGAACTGCGTGAGGTTCTTGTCCACACACTATTCCAGCCTGTCAAGGGCCCCTGGACAGCAGCACGGCCCTTTGGTGTGCCAGGCATTCTTCCCGGTTTTGTAACACCAGCAAACTCATGAGGGCACACTTTGCCCCTCATCCAGATTATTAATGAAGACACTGAACAATATGTGACCCCGAACTGACCCTCAGGTTACACCGCAGTTACTGGTTTCCAACTAGACTGATCACCACCCTCTGAGCTCTGGAATTCAGTTAGTTTTCAGTCCAATTCCCTGTCTGCTCATCCAGCCCTTACTTCCTTAGGTCCTCTATGAGAATACTGGAGACAGCGTCAAAAGCCTTACTGAAGTCCATGTAGACAATATCCACCACTGCTATACCCTCGTTTAGTCTGGCCAGGAGCAGGGCTGTGTGATTCAATTCCCTGAAAATAACTGATTGCCTCAGAGTCCTTCTTTCTTCCAATTAGGTCCCCTTCAACAGTGCAAATATGGGGACCATTCTTCACCCCAGCTGAACAGACAGGCTGTAGCAAAGAACTCTTCACAGTGTGATTCCAGCCCTCAGCCTCTCAGGAGGGCTTCCTGTTCCCTGAACAGCCATTTGGCAGTCCAAGTAGTTCAAAGTTGGATGCCAGATAAAAATTTAGGGCAGATAACATAACTGGATTGAACCTGAAGTAATTAAATCTAAATGACTTTTGAAGATCCAAATGCCCGAAACAGCTCTGAGATCTTTACACAGTGTGTAAATGGAAGGGAATATATATCATGCTATCAAACCCAGGAACAGACAAAAAGCAGTCAACCACCTACTTCCTTAAAGGCTTCAATGACAAATAGCAGGTACATGAAATAAAGCACTACTACAACTGAGAAAATAAACATTTGGAAGCTAGAATGAATTATTTCTACTTTCAGGTTCAAGAAGATTGTTCATCAGGAGCAAGGGTGAAACTTGGCATGACCAGAGGGCTGAATCCAGAGAAAGGAATATAGAATGGGCCACAGTAGAACAGGGAAAAGAGCAAGGAAGCAAAAAATTATCAGGACTTATTTGATCGTGTTCTGCAAAGTAAGAACAGCTGCAGCTGCTTAATCTGGAGCTTGGCCTCGCATCAAGCTTTTAAATATATATATGTAATATAATATATATATGTAATGCTTTCCATGAGAAGTTTTTGTCCAGACATACAGACAATACAGTATGTGTACGTTAAGAAGCTCCCTTAGTAATGCTCCCTGTTCTAAAGGTATGCACTCAATAACCAACCTGTTCTCATAACACTTTGACTAAATACTTACACAGATCCGTGCCCTTGATGTTTCTGGCTCGGAGGACTTTTACTGTTAGGTTGTAGTAAGGGTGCTTTTCCCACTGAAAAGAGAGGAACAAGCTCAGCATTCGGCTCAATTGCAATGAATGTTCTATAACCACATTAATATTAGACCAGAGAAATGGATCAAACCAGCCTGCCCAAAATAAACTATTAATGAGTCTGTTTGGGAACACACGCAGCACTTTCAATGTCCTGAAGGACAACTAAAGGAGTATAGAAGGAAACTCTATTGCCTTTCAGTGACACAATGAGTGATGTCTTAGGTTACCCTCCTCATGCACTTCAGAAAATAAGTCCCTTATACAGGGATTCCTCTAATTATAGATCAGTTTTTAATTGCTTCATTAGTACATTCTTGCTGAAGGAGAAGCAGATACTAGAGCTGCTCAGATACTTACATTCATGACTCAGCTAGTTTAGGACTACTGGCCAAAGGCACATGAATGCTTGAGTAAAAGCAGACATGGCAAGAATCTTAACAGCATGGTCCAAAGACATAGAAGGCATATGCCGTTTACAATGAGAAAATAAAAACAAATTACTTTCATGCAGAAACACTTCACAGCAGTTTGAGTAAGAAAAGACAAAATTTAAATTCCTTTTCATTCTGGACTGTTACTGGTATCAGCACTCTAAACCTGAATGACAGTTTAACAGCATAGATAAAAATGTAATTCTTATTCTTGAAAGCCTCTGGGAAACTGTTTTTGGAAAGTAATATTAGTATGTAAATGCCAGGATGTGAAGTGGAAAAAAAATCCACTGATCCTAGAGGATCATGCAGGAGAAGTGGGGTGAGGGCAGAGGACAAGAGAGAACAGCTTGAGGGGATTTAGTTCAGAGACTGCACAGAAGTAACTGTGTAAGGCCCAAGAACAGAACAGGAATCTGCCTCATTTTCATCACTTATGACACAAACCTGGCCAGCTAAGAAGTTTTTCTATTCTTAAATCACATTTTCAAAATACTTTTCACAAATAGTCATTACTTCAATGTTCATAATTTTCAACATGGTTGGCTTGAGACCAGAGTTTAATTTTAGATATGCTAAGTATTCATCTACAATTGAATTCAACAGGATCTTCACTTAGAACAAAATACTGCAGACTGGAATGAGTTGCCCAGACAAGCTGTGAATGCCCCATCTACGGAAGTGTTCAAGGCCAGGCTGGATGGAGCTCTTAGCAACCTGGTCTAGTGGAAGGTGTCCCTGCTCATAGCAGGGGGGTTGGAAAGCGATGACCTTTAAGGTCCCTTTCAACCCAAACCATTCTTTAATTCTATTATTCTATGAAAGAGTATATAAAAATATAGGCCCCACATATCAGTAACTGAGATCTCATGGAAAACAGTGAACCCTGAACTGTTAAAGTCTTCTTGAATGCTCCTTATCTGAAAAAAGGAACTATACTATGTTTGTTAAGCAGTCACATGCTTGGTGAGTTTTCCTAATTTTTAATCTCCCAGAGATACTTGACAGCTCTTGCAAAACAGGGTTTGAAAAACACAATAAAACCAAGGTATACATTGTATACAGAACATCTTTCTACTGAGTACCACCATCCTGACCAACAAGCGAAGAGTAAAATCTACAGGAGTCACCAAAGATAACTCACATGCAGATGCCAAATTAAATTTGTGCAAATAAACTCCAATTATACTATTATTAATCTTAAAGGACTCTTATTTGCAGTATTGACATGTTAAAGATACTCATTCCTTTGTTTTTGTGAACAAGACATTTGGCACATCAAATTTCACCATGAGTTCCACCCTTTAGATGCCAGTTTTTCTTCTTCTTTAAGCCTTTCCTAATCACCTTCCTTTTATTCAATCCCTGACACTAGTTTCTCAGGCAAAGCCTGACCTCCTTTCTAACTCATCAAGTTGAGGAATAGATTAGAGAGAGAAATTCAAGATTGCATATGTTATTCTCACCAACTTCCTAAAGTTGCTGCAACTCCTCAGTTTGTTGAGACATGAAGCTACACAAACACACTCCCACAGCTGTGAAAGCAATCTTCACTCACGTAGCCTGGCTACTGCCTGGAAATCAGACACTATCAACAGAGGAAGCACAGAGCACCCTGAAAAGATAGCCTATCCTTTTGTTGCACACCATCTGTCAAAAATGTACTTACATGCTCAAAGTCCTTTCCAAAGGTCTCTAACTGTTTTAATTTGCAGCCAGTCATTACACAGGATGACATTGAGGATACATTTTCCACACCCAGATCATAATTTAAGGGCATAAAACTCAACAGAAATATCGCTGTGCTCCCAAGCCTCTGCTATCAATTATGCCAGAGCCTTCTCATATGCCTTTTGTACTTATCTTTTAGACAAGGCACAGTAAGGTCAGAGCATGTTTCCAGGTGAGCTTGCAGAGTAATGAAGCATGGGAGTACCAGATATGCTCTATCTGAATGATCAGGGAAAATGCAGGCAAGAAATCTGTATGGGAAATGGATAACAAATAATGATGACAGCTCTGCCTATGCATGTATACGTAACAGCATAACAATATATGTGACTGATGCAAGCAACTAATTTCTACTTTGCCTTTTAATGATTTTGCAGAATCACTGCTTTTCCAGACATCAGGAGTGCATCTGAAGCAAAAAAAGAAAAGGCCCCTTTAAATCCTGAATCCTAAAATGGAGGTACAAGACTGAATTTCCACATACTTAACCTTGCTAACAACTCTCCGTATCTTTCATCTAAACTGAAGAATGATGATGCAGCAAGAAGAGACTGTAAAACAACTCATCCCTGCTACAGGACCCAGTAGTCTTTACCTTCTTACAGTCCAGAATATATGCCTTTATACTGTGGGATATAAGTGCTGGGAACCACTCCACATCTCCCAGTGCATGCAGAGGACTCACCATAAGCCTGCCAGTTTCATCACAAAAACGTTGTCATAGCAAATAAAAACATAACTTCTAACACATATTTTGTGTTCACAGCTACTGGGAAAATCAGGTAGCTCAAAGAAATGTCCAGTTTACCAATGGAACACTTTCTCCCCATCTTGTTCCTGCTCCCAGATAAACACTGCTGCCCATCATTCCTTTCCTTGTGGCTGAAGTGTCACAAGTTTGGTTTTTAATCCCAAGCAAACCCCTGGCTTTCCTGGTCACCCCTTGCACTTTCCCTCCTCCCTCAGAAGTATGCACCTGCAGTCGTGAAAGGAGGCTTGCAAACCCAGCCCTAAGAACCATGGTCTTCTGGTGGGCAGGATTTACAGGTAGCCAAGAGATGAGCAGTGCCAGCAGCTCAGTAACACAAGAGCAGTGGCAAACACCAGGTTCACTCTCAGTTTGTTGTTGTTTGCTTTTAGAAGAGTGAAACTAAGGCTAAACTCCAGAAAATTAAAGAGATCTGGTCATGTTAAATTCACCTGCAAAGCCAAAAGGGTGATCTGCTGCCTCACCCCTTGCTCAACTGCTATCAATTAGTCAACACAAATTCTCTCCCTACAGCCAATACAACTTCACTAAGTAGTGTTAATTGTTTTATTTCTATAGCGGACACCTGAGGGGAAATATCATATTCAGTGGTTTACAGGTTAATGGAGGCTAACATGAACCTCTTCTACCCTGATCTCCCAAGTACTAAACAATAACATTAAAAAGTCAACAACATTACTTTTATCACACAGCAAGCAGACGTGCAGAAATGTATATGAGCAGCAAATCATTTTTTGGCATTTAATGGTCGCCTCAATTGTAAGTTGTATATTGAGGGACTGGCTTGAGACAACACGACAAGGGCGATCAGATTCTAGATCAGATCTCCAGTCAAAGGCTCCTTCAAAAACATTTAGTTTAATTCAAAATTGATGTTATTGGCCAGACCATCTTATACAATTAAATGATTTCACACCAGTTAAAGGACAAACACAACAAAACCTCTTTATCTGTTGTGGTTGCACTGCATTATGAACAGGGGCTGAAGCCATCCTTAATCTTTGTCTAATTGAGGTCATTAATCCCTGTAGGATGAGACAGAGAGCAGAAGAGAAGGCACCCATAGTCAAGGATATTTTTCAAGAAAACACATAAGCAGAATTCTGTCTTTACAGATGAAAAGTGCAGTGTTCTGGACTCTCCTCCAAAAGACGTACCTGGCATCAGCTTAATTCCATTCCCCAAAACCTAAGGAAACACAGACCTGTTCTGCATTTCCTCACGCAGACCCTGAATTTAATAAAAGACTGAAATCTCCATTAGCATTATCATTAGGGGAAAAGTTTCAATAACAATAAACTTTTTAATTCCTGCGCAAGTGCAGGACTGGTTTTCCACGCATGCAGTAACAGGAAGTCACTCCCAAACACATTGGCTAAGGAATGCCATCTCAAAGACAGCACCACGATTTGCCTTACCCGCCAATGATAAAACCCAGTCTCTTTCCTCTCCTTCCTCTGGAAAAGCACAGCTGCCAGAAAAGGCAGCACTCTGGGTGGAAATGGGCCCCGCAGCACCTCATGGAACATGGGAAAAATGTCCCGTCGTCTCTGCAGAAAATCTGGCAGGGAAACCCAGAGAATCAGGAGAGCCCCCGGACGCCTGGCTGCGAAGTGCTGTTTGCTACAGGCTCATCCGAAGTTTTGCGCAGGACTGGGCTGTGCTCCAGCCGTGAGGAGCGGAGGTGTGGCCCACACTTGCCAAACAAGCCAGCTCAAAACCTTGCTGGCAGGTTTTTCCAATCTTGCTACAAGATAAGGCCAGCAAAGCAGCACCAAACAGGGAAGCCCTGGGTAGGAGGAAGCACCGCTTTGTGATCCGGTCACGACATCAAAATTCCCAGTCCAGCTTTTCTTTGAGATTTCCAGCAACCTGATCTACAGCTTTGGCCATTTTAAACCCTGTTCAGAGCTTCAGCACAACCTAACGGAGTATTTTGAAATAAAAAGAAATTCCCACCTTAGAAGCCTGAAGAAAAGCCAGACTTGTCATGGGCTGTAGCTGTTCAGAGTGGTTTCAGGGAGGCCAGAGCAGAGACACCACAATGTGGTCTGTAACAGGATACCTCGGGGAATATTGATTCCCCACCACATCTCCCCTCTCACTATGTGAGTTGGTTGCACAACTCTCCCTTTTTCTTCATTTCCATATAGAACAGTCTTGATCCATCCACCAAAGGTTCTCAAAAATCTGTATGAGAGAGGGCAGATTTTTTAGGAGTCTATCATGCCCTAAAAAATCATTAAGTAGTGAAGGAAACAGTTTACAGAAAGTGATATAATTTAGTCACAGCTGCTGAGAGTTGTCTTGCTGGAGCTTTTAATCAAAGACCATAAATTGAAACTGTAGACCAAAAGACAAACTTTAGTGTTTCAACAACTAAAAAGGCAGAAAATGCATGAAAGCCATTGATGCAGCATGTCACTAGCTCCACACGAAGATGAGAATATGACACATTCTCAGCAAGGTCACATTCATTAATCATTTCCTGTCATTAGTGTCAGTCACCAGACTAGAATTTAAGAAAATTAGTAAAAGCACAAGCACTGACATTTAGAAGCCAAACAAGTCAGCACTAGTTACTGAATTCACAAAATGAAGAGCCAATGCACAGGCAAAAAGCAAACATAATGTGGAACAGCCAGCAACTGCTGTAAAGCTCTCGTGTATGGTATGGCAGACACTGGGCTTAAAAAGCAATTTCTTTACTTTTCTACTTACCACCGCACTGAAAGTGAAGGACTGAAGCACCACTCCTATGAAGAAAGGCTGAGACAGAAGGGGTTATTCAGACTGGATAAGAGAAGGCTCCTGGGAGACCTTATAGCAGCCTTCCAGTACGTAAAGGGGGCTTATAAAAAAGAGGGAAGAGAGACTTTTTACACTGGCAGATAGTGATTGGACAGGGGGGAACAGTTTTAAAGCAAAAGAGGGTAGATTTAGATTAGACGTCAGGAAAAAATTCTTTACTGTGAGGATGGTGAGGCACTGCAAGAGGTTGTCTAGAGAAGTTGTGGATGCCCCATCCCTGGAAATGTTCAATGCCAGGTTGGATGGGGCCCTCAGCATCCTGATTTAGTGGGTGCCATCCCTGCCCATGGCAGGGGGTTGAAGCTAGAATAACTTTAGGGTCCCTTCCAACTCAAGCCATTCTATGACTATCATATTAAGTTTTATTTATCTTTGAAAAATTGCAGAACCCTAAGTGTGATTTTTTAAAAATTTAATCTAATATAATTTGACTATAAATTACAGGAAAACAGAGGTGGCCTCACAGAGTACAGTAGCATGGAGAAATCACATTTATTCTAGTTTATTACAGGCAGTGCATAAACTCTCTATTTTGTCATGTGAGTGCCCAATGACATATAAATTAGGCTCACCTGCCTTCTGACCTTCTGTCTCCTCTTCCAGTGAAATCTCACTCAGCACAAGGATCTCACATTTACAGAATTTCTCTTGAATTTTTCTCTCAAGAAAAACTGAAAGGTCTTTATATCATATGCTTAAGAATTGTTTCACAGTCAACAACAGATCACCCATTAACAGCATTTGTGTGCAGTTTTAGCCATCTACAGACACTGGTATCAGAGAATTTAATATCCAAAGAGAAACTACCTGTTTTTGTCATTTCCTAGCAGACCAGGAAAACAAATGAGCAAAATGGCATCAAAAGATGAGGCAAAGAAAGCCTCACACCTGGTAACTTTATTTCTGCTTGGATTAGCATGCCCACTGTGGCAAAGGTAGATGTATATCTACATTTCATTGAGTTTTTTTTTTTGTCAACAAGCATGAAATGACTCAATCATCAACTATACTATATAGCATTTAAAATGTGTGTAGATATCACAAGGGACTCCTTTTGGTCCCAGTAGCAGCACTAAGAGGAGAGCTGAGATGCAGCATATAACTAAAAAAGATTAAAATTTGAAAAGATGCAAGCAAGGATAGGATTTGATTTAGGTTCCTTTTTTCCCCCCCTTTGGTCTTCTCCAGAAATACCAATATACTTAGTTGTTTAATTTATTCATCAATGACTTGGATGAACAGGCAGAGGCGTCCTCAGCAAGTTCACTGACGACACAAAGCAGGGCGGAGTGGCTGAGACTTCAGAGTG
>WBMZ01008931.1:0-33602 GCA_013400975.1 Atrichornis clamosus
TATATATATATATATATTCCCCTTTCCATCTGGAAAGCCCCCTTGAACTCATTCCATGAACTACATTCCCTGTTACAGGGAATGAACCTAGTTCCTTACTCCATCCAAGAAAACTTAAATTAAGCTGAAAAAAAAATGTTGGAGGAGAGCAGCTTCTATATTTACAGAGAAAGGAGAGGTGAAAACACGAGGCTGAAGCTTCGGTGTTGTAAAACTGGGAAGATATTTCTAATTTTGTGAGCAGTCCAGTGAGTTTCTGCAGGAATATTTCCTGTACGTGCTCGTGCCTAAAAACATCCCTGTGATCCACGCGGGGATCGGGAGCTCCGGGTGTTTGCCTGGGAATTTGCTGCACTCACACACTCCACTCACACACTCAGGGGCCTCATTTGAATCCAGCTCCAAGCTGCTCCCATCTCAATAAGTTGTATTTTGGGGTCTTTTTTTGCATTCCTGAGTTGAAAGTGGCTGAGGCTGCGTTTCTAAAAGTGAGTCCTGGGTTGGATCCTTTCTCCCATTAGTGATTCCCGTCAGGAGTGGCTGGAGGGAAGGGGAGCATCCAAGGGGAGCTGGACAGGTTGGAGAGCGGGGATTCGGCCCCTCTGCCCTGCTCAGGTGAGGCCCCACCTGCGGAGCTGCTCCAGCCCTGGGATCCCAATAAAAACAATATGGAGCTGCTGGAGTGAATCCAGAGGAGGCCATGGAGCTGCTCCAAGGGCTGGAGCCAGGCTGGGAGAGCTGGGGGTGCTCACCTGGAGAAGAGAAGGATCCAGGGAGAGCTCAGAGCCCCTTCCAGGGCCTAAAGGGGCGCCAGGAGAGCTGGAGAGGGGCTGGGGACAAGGGATGGAGGGACAGGACACAGGGAATGGCTTCCCACTGCCAGAGGGCAGGGATAGATGGGATATTGGGAAGGAATTCCTGTCTGGGAGGGGGGTGAGGCCCTGGCACAGGGTGTCCAGAGAAGCTGTGGCTGCCCCTGGATCCCTGGGAGTGTCCAAGGCCAGGCTGGAGCAGCCTGGGATGGTGGGAGGTGTCCCTGCCCCTGGCAGGGGTGGGAATGGGATGAGCTCTAAGATCCTCCCAACTCAAAGTGTTCTGGGACTCCACGAGGACCCTGTGGCTGCTCCACCCCACATTCCCACTCCAGTCTCCTTTCCCTGCCTCCTCCTGCCCGCTCTGCCCTCCCCAGGGCCGACACATCCCCCTGGCCCGCTGCCACTGGAAAAGCCCCTGGATTCCCTCAGCTCCTCCACTCCCAAGCTCTTCCAACGGGACATTCCCGGGACGTTCCCCCCCTCCCACTCCCCCTGCAGCCGCAGGAGCCGCGCCGGGAGGAGCGGGAGGAGCTGACACGCTGTAAAAAGCATCCCTGGAGACAGGAAGCACATTTGCTTATCTCCGAGATAAGGAGGCTTTTTTGCCATTGGAATTTCTTATCAGAGCATGTGTTGTTTTGCAGGAGCACACAAGTGCCTCACGCCAGGGATAAATAGGGAGTTAAATGGGATGCTCTGACCTACATTTTATGTATATCATGTCTCTTATGCTGATAATGAGCACAGAAACCTTGATATATTATCACTTACTAGGCAATATTTTTCCCTGCTTTCCCCCTCAGGATGCTACAGAGCATTTCGGGAACAAGATGTATTTCCTTTAATTTCTGTGAAATACTGAGCCCTCTGCAAACATTACCACTTAAAAAACTACCAGGGAACGCTCTTTGATAGGAATCTTTCCCTCTTTTTTAAGTCGGAAAGTGCTCGTGACTTTGCAGACAGAAACACAGATGGCAAAAACAACCAATGGGAGCCGCTTTGACCTTGGGGTTATTCCTGTTCCAGCCCCGGGGAGCCGCGGGATCGGGTGTCCTGGGTCTCATTCCCAACTGGAATGCGGCAGCTTCCAAACCCCCCAAGTCTCCTTGCACCGTTCCCTGCCCTCGGCTCGCGGCTCATGGAGACCCCCCAGCAGCCACCGGGATTTTCCCTCCTATTCCTGCCCCTGGAGGCTTCTGCTCCATCTCCTGCTGTTCCCTGCACTGCGTCCATTGGGAGCAGCCCAAGCTGCAGGTCTGGCCCTTCCTCAGCTGCACAACGTCCCCTCCAAACTGCCTTTCCCTTTCCCTTTCCCTTTCCCTTTCCCTTTCCCTTTCCCCTTCCCTTTCCCTTTTCCTTTCCCTTTCCCTTTCCCTTTTCCTTTTCCCTTTCCCTTTCCCTTTCCCTTTCCCTTTCCTTTTCCCGGGATGTGAGGCATTTCCAGGACCATCCCCGCGCCAGAGGACGGCGCCGTCAGCAGAGCACTGGAGAGTGCAGATGTTTATTCCTGTCCATTCCCACTCGGGGGAATTTTGAGAGGATAATCCCCAGCACTGCCCCAAACATCAACTCCTCGTTCATTCCCAGATGGACCCAAAACTCGGCATAAAAACGTGACTGTCCCGGAGGAGCCCCCCCTTTTCTGGGAATCGCTCCTCAGGGCCCCAGAGGTGCTGCCAGCGGGGAGTGTTTCAGTCTGCCACGTTACTGAGCCACCAAACTGCAGGGATAAACTCCCTGGAGACGAGATCCTGTGCCTGGAGAATCCTGATGCTCTTTCCAGTGCCACGAGGAGTGTTTGGATTTGGATTTGGTTTTGGATTTGGATTAGAAACAACCGTGACCTGCCCATCCTTCCTTCTCTTTCCACTCCGCTCCTGAGGAGGGAACGGGGGAATATTTTTCAATGGATAAAACAGCATCCACACGCTGGAATGATGGTATCTTTCTCCCAGAGGATTGCTGATAAGAACTCCATTGTTCCCCCCCCCCACACCTCTGCCTGCTCGGGTGTTAATTAATGCAATGGGTTACGTAAAATGAGCAGCGCAGTTGGGAACAGCACCTTGGTGATTACATTCACTTCCCTGACAAAAGGGAGGGAGAAAACACTTGGAAGAGTCAGAGCTGAGCATCGGTAGGCAACTGGCAGGGGCAGGATTGGGAAGTCCCTCCTGGAATGCCAGGGATTGCTGCCCCGTCTCTAATTCGCGGCAGAAACGGCCCCTCCGTGAGAAATCTCATCACCTTCCACACTAAAAATAAATAACTCAGTCCCTGAACTTACTCCGAGCCCCTGAAGCGCCTGGAAAAACCCAACGAGCCCGGAGCAGAGGCTGGGCAGTGGACGTGGCCACGGATTCCGTGGACACAAATTCCAAGGACACAGAAAGCAGCGTCGTAGCAGAGGGGCTGTGGCTGCAGAGGGGTCACTGATGGAGCAGTTTGGTCTCTTTGTTTGGTCTCCAGGAGCCTCCAGAGCAGCTCCTGGACTCAGCACTGGGATTTCTGCAGCTCCACAGCAGGAACTGTGTGTGTGGATGGCGGAACACGGGCGGGATATGCATCCAAAGCATCCAAAGGGTGGGAGAACCGGGGTGCCCTGAAGGGCAAATTACGGCTTCAGGGTTAAAGAAAGAAACAGCAAGGAAGTAATTCTGCTGTCAGCACGGAATTCTGCGTTTGGAAAGGCAGGAGAGATCCTCCCTGTCCCGCCATTCCCTGCTCCCAGAGACTGGGAACAGCCACTTCCAGCCTGCCTGGCTGGGAGCCGGGCAGTGAGGACCTGCGCTGGGACAGGCAACACCAGGAATGCTTCAATCCTTCATTAAAACTTGGAATTCTGAGGATGGGAAGATGGAAGCGGCTGCAGTTGCTGTTCCTCACTCTGGCTGGAGCAGTGAGTGCCCCCTGCTCAGGGTGGGTGTCACCCACAATCCCAACAGGAGCAATCCCAGCTCCTTCCCTCCTCGTCCATCAAAGCTGCTCCCTAAATAAGCAATTTTTGATTACTACGAGTAAGTTCTCTCTTTTTTTTAAAAAAAGAAATCATTTATTAACATTTATAAAGAATAATTATAATTTCTTCAGAGCCGTTTCAAGTCTCCCACCTCTAATTATTCCTGGCCTGCTTTAAATAAATCCTCATTCCTCGGGGGTGTCTCGTGCCCTGCTCTGAGGATGCTGAGCTGCCCCAGCAGAATTCAACCCTTTATTTCTGACCTACCCAAATTCAGTCAGGCTCTACTGCAGGTGCAGGGCCGACTTCAAACCGGGGAGATTCTCACTGGTTTTTTTTATTTTCTGAAGGGGTGCTGGAGCCAAGGAGGGGCTGGACACCCCCCCCCCAGCCCCCTGCAGATCCCGGTTGTGTTTTACAGCAAGGCCAGAGTTGTCACAGCAGCCCCTTCTCCAGAAACCTCAGATGCTTCAAATGACTCTGGAATGATGCAAAAAACATTCAGTGTTTCCTAAAACCTCCCAGTTCTGTTTGTCTCATCCTTTTCTTGAGCGACTTAAGCGTCTATGACAAGAATTTCTCCAAGCCTGCCCTCGATCGTGGGCTTAATCCGAGAGCAAGAGATGGAAAGGAGATTCGGGTCAAGGCCTGCAAGGATTACACTCGTTCCATCGGAACAGAGGGAGCGTGGCACGGTTCAGCTCCTTCAGCAAGGAAGGAGAGGCTCTCCGGGGGTTAAAGTATCAGATACAGAAATTCCATACAATTCATCCAGAAAATAAACCTGAGCCCAAAGCCTCGCTCGGCCTCATTGAAGCAATCCAAGCCGCAGCCCAGCTGAAGGCATCTCCTAGGGAAAGAGCCCCCATGTCCTGCATAAATTATTGGATGTGCAATGTTTGCTCCCTTTCATCCTGGCTGCTTTCCAGGGATTTGATTTCATTCCCACTGACGTCACAGCGTGTCCTTCAGTGGGAGCTGGGCCTGGCTCCCCTCAGCTGAAGGGGTTGGGAAGAGCAGCAGGAAGCTCTGTTCCATCCTTGGATACGAATCCAGAGCCTGGCAGGGCAGTGGGGTGGGGTCAGGGCACCCTCCACACCACTGTTTGTCCCAGGGTTCCTGGAAACAAAATCCATTTTGGCTGTACCTGGAGAGGTTTTCCCTGGCTTCCAGGAGAATTGCAGGGTTTAGGTGGAATCATGGAATAGTTTGGGTTGGGAGGGACCTCAAAGCCCATCCCATGAGGAGGGACACCTTCCACTATCCCAGGGTGCTCCAAGCCCCATCCAGCCTGGCCTTGGGCACTTCCAGGGATCCAGGGGCAGCCACAGCTTCCCTAAACAACCTGTGCCCATCCAATTCCCACACATGGAAACACCCAGCAGTGCCAGTTCTGGTCATCCTGAGAAGAGCCACAGCACCTCTGGGAGCTCAGGACTCATTTTGTGGGTCTGGGAGCCTGGGTTGGATCTGGAATCCCGGGATGGTGGGGCCTTGGAAAGCCCTCGGCAGTCATTGCCACCTGAGAATTCCCCCCGTGGTTTCCATCTGCTCACCAGGGCTTTATTCCCCTCCAAACACAGGAATGGATCCACACCTTGGGATGAGAATGATGAGCTGATTCCAGCAGAGGGGAATCCATCCCCCTATCCCAGCACCGCTTCTGGTTGCTCTCGGTATCCCAGGATCACCCCCAGGCCAGGAGAAGATCCCGAGAGCCCAGGAGCTAAAGGAAAAACACCTTGGAGGTTTGTGGGCAGAGTCTGAGCAGCTGGAATTCCATTTTCTCCCGTTTGTCCATTCCTCCAGCTCGGCCCCACCTCTGCAGCCCTCCCAGGGCCAGGAGCCCTGACAGAGGGAGGTAAAATCCTCCCCCACCCTGGTGCCTCCTTCTTGCAGTTGTGTTTTGGGATGTTTCTTTCCCTGCCTTTACCAGAGCTCCGTGAGGGCTCCTCAGCTATTTCCTGTCACCAGGAGAAGCAGGAAAAGTCAAGGAAGCAATTTTCACCTCCTGAGAACTTCTCCCCGCCGTGGACGTGAGCCTCGACTATTTTTTGACAACCAGGGGCCAAATTATTGGCTGACAGAAGCTCCCAAACCTCCGCAGACTTCAGAGGAGTTGCAGCAATTCACACTGGGCTGAAAATCTGCCAGGAAATCTTTGCAGCTCGTTTGGTGAAAAGCAGAGGTTGGAGCGAGTGAGAAACAGCAGATGCTGCAAAGCAGAATTGGCTCTGCCCTTTGGCACCGCCGGTCACCAGCTCGCAGCTCTGTGCTGTCAGAAACCAGCTGAGCCTGGAGGGAAAGAGCTCAGAAATCCAGTCCAACCTTCCCCAGCACTGCCAGGGCCACCACTGATCCCTGTCCCCTGTGCCGCATCCACAGGGCTGTTAAATCCCTCCAGGGATGGAGACTCCACCCCTGCCCTGGGCAGCTGTGCCAGGGCTGGACAGCCCTTTCCAGGAAGAAATTTTCCCAAATATCCAATCTGCCCCTCCCCTGGCCCAGCCTGAGGCCGTTCCCTCTCCTCCTGTCCCTGTTCCCTGGGAGCAGATCCCAAATCCCCCCTGGCTGCCCCCTCCTGTCAGGGGCTTGTGCAGAGCCAGAAGGGCCCCCCTGAGCCTCCTTTGCTCCAGGCTGAGCCCCTTCCCAGCTCCCTCAGCTGCTCCTGCTGCTCCAGCCCCTTCCCAGCTCCCTCAGCCTCTCCTGGTGTTCCAAACCCCTTCCCCAGCTCCCTCAGCCGCTCCTGCTGCTCCAGCCCCTTCCCCAGCTCCCTCAGCCACTCCTGGTGCTCCAGCACGAATCATTCCCTCTTCCCAAACTGATAAATAAACTAAACCACGCGTTGCTCCTTGGATCTGGCTCTAAAACCTCTAAAACAACGCAGACAACAACCCATGAGCAGAGGACGTGGTGACGCACAAGGCTCTGAGCAGCACAGAAAATCTCCAAGGGTTTTTCCTCGGGAGCAGGGACACAAAGGAAAGGGGATAAAGCAGCACAAGCTGCTGGCACTTCCAGAAGTGTCGGGGTCACTCTGAGGGCTCCTGGTCTCTCCCGAGGAGAGGAACATCCAGCTCTCCTTGCTGGTGCCACCATTCCTGACTGTGCAGCCCTGGCAACTTCATGGCACCAGGAAAAAAGCGGAGCCCAAGTGACAGCCTTGCACGGAACACAGGGAACGGCAGCATCCCGGGATCCCCGAGGTTGGGAAAGATCAAGTCCCAGCATCACCCAAAACCCCATCCAACCTCAGGCCTGTGAGGACACCAGGGCTGGGGGAACCTGTTGTGGTTCACACCTTGCCCAGGGCCCCCACCTGCCGTCCCTCATCCCTCATCCCGGGCTGGGGGTGGGAAGGTGGAAAAGCAGGGAGGGGGCAGCTCCTGTGCTCGGCTCCGCTGGTGGTGTGTGAGTCACGCAGCCTCTCCCGGAGCCACGGGAGTTTCCATGGCTGGCAGCTGGGAATAAACGCCCTCCTCACTGAGGAGCCTCCGCACGCTGCAGTCACGGGGGCCAAACGTGGCCCCGCAGTGCCGCCCTGCAGAGCCCTCTCTGCTACTCCGAGCGCGTCAGGAAACCGCTCCAGGGACCTGAATTCCCAGTTTCTGCCGTCCTTTCTTATTAGGAAGAGTTGCAAGCTCTTTAAAGCCACTTGCAGGGAGCTACCAGGACCAGGGACTCCCCAGCAGCTGTTGGCTGGGAGCTGGGAGGCCGCTCAAGCCCCTCCTGGATGGATGGAGACCCTCAGCATCCAGCTGGGAAAAGCTCCATGTCCGTGAGCTGCATCCTTCCACTGGATGCTCTAAATGCGTTACCTAAGCAGAGCCTTCTTCCCACAACCCGTCAGCTCAAATTCCAGCTTTCCACAGGAAGACAAAGTTCCTTCGCTCCGTTTTTCTCAGGAATGATCAAAAAATCTCTTATTACCCAGGCAGGGGTGAGGAGTCAGGCTGAGGAACGTCGACATTCCTGCCTCAGAATGAGGGAACTGCCCGTTTAACCCCGTGGAAGTATTGATGCTTGGAGAAAAAACCCAGATATGTCTTGTGCCTCAGCTGGGGAAATGTAATTTCTGAGGGGGGATGGTTCCAGGCTGAGCAGGAAAAAGGGAGCAGAGCTTTGTACCAAGCACAACCGCCTCAAAAACATCATCCAACCGAAGGCACAAGTCAGGAGTTCAGCCTGGAAAAGGAAAATCAAGTGCTGGCCTAGAGGCACGGGGCTTTGGCCTGGCTCTAATACCTTAATCTTCTTTGCTGAGGGTCAGCTCCTCAGTTTTAATTATGTCTCCGTTTTTTGGCCCTGACTCCCCCTTCGCTGGCAGTGTTTGGGTGGCCTCAGCAGGGGAGGGGCTCCCAGGGGTCACCTCTGCCCCTGGCACCTGTGAAAGCTCCCTTGGGTCTTTCCCCTGGGCTCTGCCTCAACCTCCAGGCTTTTCCCTGGGCGTGGGAACAGAAGGTGCTCCTCACACCAGACAGAACCAGGTCTCTCCGGAGGTGTCCATGGCACCTCAATCCCTCCAGTCTTTGGAATCTGCCAAAATAAAGAGCAACCTCAGCATTAAAGTGGCCCCAGTTCGTTCGCGTCGCTGGTGTTTCCGAGAGGAAAAATGTAAATCCAAAGAAATAAAGGAAGAAACCCTCCTGGCAGAGGGTTTTCCCTGCACCTGCACGTCTCCAGCCTCCATCAGCACCAAAGTCATCACCAATTAATCCTCATTAACTACCCTGGCTCTTTGCAGGCTGCACACAATGCCTGGTTTGGGTTTTATTAACCAAGCCCGACACGGGGACTGTTTTCAGCACCCAGAAAATGTGGGATCTTCCCATCCCTTGGAGAGCAAATGAAGAATTTGATGACAAATTCACCAATTAAGTGGGAGAAACTCAGGTGACTTCAGTGGAGCTCCACAGCCTTATTCCTGCTAATTCCATTAACAGCCTTTGGATGACATTCCTATAGACAGACCTAGGCCTCTCTCCCTTAATTGGGATGTAGAACTGTCCCAAAAAGCCACAATAGGTGGGAAAAACTCCTGGCTTTCTGTCCTGGGCAAAATTAGCACCTTTTAAAGGCCACTGCTGTGAGCACTCAGATCTGCTCCTTATTTGAAACACATTTTTTAACAGTAGAATACACAGACTTGGAGCTAACAATATTTTTCTTTAAAAAAAAAGAAAAGAAAAAGAAGAAGAAGGGAACACTATTCCCTAAAACTGTTGCATTTTAAAGGAGATTTTTCAAGCTACAAGGCTGTGACCGTGGAAATTTTCAGTTATTTTCACTTTTAAAATAATTACTCTGCTTTCCCAGGGATGCCCTGGAAGTTCTGCTTGGGAACTCACTCCTGTTGCCCCTTTCCACTGCAGCTGCTTTTTTTTCCCTAGCGAATTCCAAGCCAGAAAAAATGGATTCTTTTAAACTAATTTGCAATAAAACTTTATAACTTCATTAAGCAGAAATCAAATTTTGTGGGATTCACTTGGAATCAATTGGAACATAAGAGACTGCAGCATAAACCATTATAGATCCATCCCAAAAATGACTGCATTCCTAAAAAATATAGGGAGAACAAATGCAGTGATGACCTAAACTGAGCAAATGCCTGGAACACCTCGTGGTCTCAGATGGGAAGACCCAGCAGAATCCCTAAAATCTGAAATTCCTGCTGGAAGTTGAGCATTCCATGGACAAGGCACATCCTGAATCCAGGTCCAGCCTGAAGGCACCTACAGGGCGTGCCCAGGGTCTGTTTTGATCCCTGGGATCAGAAGTAAAGGAGCAAATCCAGAGGAGGAATCCACAGGCACTCCGAGAAATACTGAAGGAAGTTTAAAGGAATTATTGCTCCAGGGAAAAAATCCAGCTGCCTTGGCCCCGGACCCTGATGTGCCACATTCCAGGGCTGAGCAGTGCCGGCTCCTGGCTGTGCTCCAGCTCCATCCTGCTCCGTGTCCCCGTGCTCCCAACATCCCATCAGCACCACCCCGCTCGGGCGGCGAAGCTTCCCGGGGTTTGTCCTCCAAATCCAATAAAATATCTTCATGGGATGAGTGGCTGAGCAGAGCTGGGGATGCTCCAGCCCAGGAGCTGAAGTGTGACGGGTTTGTTCCCAGGGAGGCCCTTCCCAGCTGGCCCTGCTGTGGGAATTCCGTGCTCCAGGGCTGGATTTTCTCCTTAAAAAGAGACAAGTGCAGCGAGCTGAGCAGCAAATTCCCCCCCAAAACCTGCAAAGAAATCCCCCATCCACGGGTGCTGGGCAAAGCAAAGCTGCTCAGTGCCAACTATTAACCAGCAGAAAGAAAATTAATCAAAAACCAGATCACAGAAGGAAAAAATCAGCTTTTCTGGCTGTATCCAGACAACACAATTAAGGATTTCTAGGAGGGATGACCCCATTTTATTGTTTTCCTGTAATACTGGTTCCAAGCTGGGATTGTGGGGAGCAGGACCTGAGGTTGGCACAGGCAACGACACAAATTCAGCATCCAGGAGAGCCCCCAAACTCACAAATATTCCCAAGAAACCCACGCTGGCCAGCCCGAGGCACTGTGATCCACGGCCACAATTCCCAACACCGGGAATCAGAGCAAGCCACGGTTCCCATGGCCTGGGAGCTGCTCCAGGACCGCTTCCCATCACCACCAGCCTCATCCAACACCCGCCCCAGCTCGGATCCAGGGCAGGCAAAACACCTGGCCAGCTCCAGTGCCCGCCTGGTATCCCTCCTTCCCAGGGAAGAAATTCCAGTGTTATTAATAACTTTGTTGAAGTGGGAGCTGTGGAGACGTGCTGTTTCCACAGAAACTGGAGGCACTGGCAGGGCTGGAGGTGGGATTCTCCCGAGCACAGGCACGACCTCGGAGATGCTGAGCTGTCCCAAAAGCAGCTTGGATATCAATAAACACAAATAAAGTCTTAGCAGCCCCAGCAGGGAGGTGAAGAGGGCAGAATTAAGCGTTACCTACACCGGGAAAAAAAGTCTTCCCTGTTCTTCCTGTTCTTCCTTGCTCTGGATTAAACAGAGACTGCAGCTCCCAGCAGCTCTGGGCTAAAAAAGGCTGATACCTGGGGGCTGCAGCTGGTGCCAGCTTCTCACTCTGTGCATTTTTTCCGTGATTCTTTCCACACATCCCAATCCCATAAAGACGAGCAGCTCCTGGGCTGGGACCGGGCAGGCCCAGAACTGCAGCTCCAAGGACATTCCTGGCTGATTTTCCTGCTGAGACCCTCCCTTCGACCCACACGGGAGCTGCAGCATCCCAGGATGCTGAAAAATTGGGGGAAACCACACGTATTGGCACGAAGGAGCTTTTTTTGCCCTGGAAAAGCAGGCTGTGGTCACCAAAGAGAGGGGACGGATCCCACAGGAGCCCGGCACTGCTGGGCTGGGAGCGAGACAGGGACGGGATGGAGGGAAACCATCACAGAATGAGCCCCTGGGCATCAATTTATTCAGGAAATGCACTTCTGGAGCCGCCAGAATATTGAAATCCAGTAAATTGTTGGCAATATTGCTAATCACTGCCACCAGGAATTTAATTTAGCACAGAGCAGAGAAAATCTCATTTTCCACGCTCCGCTCCGGCCACGTTCGGCACCGCGTTTTGGTTCCAAATGGGTTTTGTTCCTCTTGTTTCCAAACTGTCAGAGGAAAGATGGACACAGGTGAGGGGGAGGCTCTTCCCAAAATCTGCCAAGGGTGGGAACACAGCAGAGGGAGAGGCAGGAGCAGCACCAGCCTCTGCCCCAGCAGCGTCACTCCACACGTGTGAGGGAAAATCATCAAATATTGATTTCCACCCTCAGGTCTTCCACATTCCTGGAATATTAAGTTTCACTGGCAATTCTGGAAGCTACAATTCCCTGCTTGACCACCTACAGCACAAAGGGTTGATCCCATTTTAATTCCGTGCCAGGAGACCACAAAAGGCTCATTTTAAACAATGGCTGAAGCACCTCGGCACAAGGGTCAGCGACATTCCCTGGAATGCTGCGGGACTTGGGAAGCGATGGCTCCCGAGAAAAGAGGCTGATGCATTCCCAAAGCATTCCTGGAAGAGCTGTGAAGGTGTCCGCCCTCAGGCTGGATTCCCCAGGACTGGTACCACCTGGATTCTCCCATTTTCCTGCCTTGCTTCCCAAAAATGGATCCCCTCGTGCAGGGAGGCTGAGAAGAGGCAAAGCAGCTCAGGAGGGACCTCTGGAGTGCCAGAAGATGTGAAACTACAGCAGTAAAACCCAATTTTTAAACTGAATTCCACTTTTAAAACAGACTCCAGGCCCAGCCCATGCTCATGGATCATCGTTATTCCCACATGGATGTCAACCAGCCTATCCCGACTCTCCATCCCGTCCCACATCTCCCCTGAGATTCCAGAGCAATCCTGTTGAACGAGTGACTTCTCCAGCACAACGTGTCATCTTTGTGGCTGCTGGAACACATTCCAAGCAGGATTTATTCCCAGGAGAAGGGCTCCTGCTCCGTAGTGGAGCGTGGAGCTCCGACGGGCGGCCCTGAGGGACAGAGCTTGTTCAGCAGCAGCATATGTTCCTCGGCATTTATTATATCTGGGAATTAACAAAGTCACATTCATTTAGGAGGAATATTCAGGAACGCTGGTGCTTTGTTGTGAGGCTTTGGCTGTGGAACAGCTTTTCCCGTTAAAGTGGGATCGCTGCAGGCGGGAATCTGCTCCGGCAAACCTGCCCTGACTCTGGGGGAAAAGTATTTGGGGGAGAAAAAAATGGATAAATCCACTTTGGCCCTTGCAAGGGGGCAGCTTCTGCATCCCAATCTCCTGCTGGAAAAGACCTGGCCTATGGAAAGCATCCCTGCCCGTGGCAGGGCCTGGAATGAGGTGGGCTTTAAGGTCCCTCCCAACCCCAACCAGTCTGGGATTTTGGGATCCTACAAAACCTGACTTTGCTGCTGCCACTGCTCCCGCTGAACAACCCTCACCCAGCAGCTTTTCCACCTTTTATGGCAAATGCAGCTGGAAATCCTTGTCAGCTCTTGTGTGCCAGATGTAAAGGATGTTTGTCACACCGCAAACTTCCCCATCTGTGTGGCCCGGAACCTCCGTGTTTTTATGAGTAGATATCAGTTGGATATTGGGAAAAATTTCCTCACTGAGTGGTCAGGCCTTGGAAGGTTCTTCCCAGGGAGGTGGTGGAGTCAGCATCCCTGGAGGTGTCCAAGGAATGCCTGGATGCAGCACTTTGGGATACGGTTTAGTGGCCATGGGGGTGTTTGGTTGAAGGTTGGACTGGATCATTTTGGAGAAATTTTCCAACCTGAATGATCCTTGGATGTCACACCAGTTTTGGGAAGGGAGGGGCTCAAACCCTAAACTCCTGTAAATTCTCCGGGTGGCTGAATGGAAGAGGAATCCTGTGACCAGCACAGGGATGGAGGGAAGAGCTTTGCCTTCCATGCTTGGCTGCAGCCCAGGCTGGCTCCCAGCAGATCCCAGCCCCTCTCCCTGTGTGTCCACCAGGGATGGGCGTGTGCCCTCGGATGGGCGAATTCCAGCAGAACATTCCTTGCAGCAGGATGAATGTTTCTCACAAAATTGGCCCCGATTATGCTAATTAAATTTGAAGAGTTCATTAGGTAAATGGTAATTGCACTAATCTGCTCTAAAGCAATGATGAACCACAAAACCTGATTTCAGGAAAATCACGGATCCCCTTTCCCAGATAACCTTCAAGCAGCTGTGTCAGGATTAATGCCAGGGAACAGCATTTCCAAAACCTGAGCTTTCCAGGGCTCATTAACACATCCCAGCTTCCTTTCCCAATTTGGACGCTTTACTTCCATGGAATCATTAAGACTGGAAAAGATCTTCAACACCACCAACTCCACCTGGGCACCTGGAGGGCCTGGCAGTGCTGTGGGAACGCTTGGATGGTCTTAGAGGGCTTTTCCGAAGTAACGATTCCATGATTTTGTGGTTTTTCTTAGGAGCTGAGCACATTTTTATCCCGTGAGCCCCACAGCTGTGGTGAAGATGTTTATTTGTGCTGCCGTGGCACTCCAGACTCCAGCTCTGAACTGGGAATTATGTCAAGTGCTCCCTGATTTAATGAGGGATTGTGGAGCGGGCGGCTGCAGAACGAGCTCCTCATGGAAGAGCAGCTTCTTCCGGGGGGATTCCTGTGGGGTTGGCTTGAGGAATGGAAGGATTGAAATCCTCCTGCAAGTCAGGCAGGAGCCTCACTCCCGTCTCCTCCAGGAATCAGCCTGGGAAGCCTCCTGGCTGCTGGCTCTCCTCAGCAAAGGGGATGGATCCAGCAGCAACAGCTTTTCTCCTCTCCTCCCTGCAACCCTGCAGTAG
Organism: Atrichornis clamosus; assembly: GCA_013400975.1. NCBI lineage: Eukaryota > Metazoa > Chordata > Aves > Passeriformes > Menuridae > Atrichornis > Atrichornis clamosus. The sequence goes on from WBMZ01008931.1 coordinate 14,121, forward strand.
CTGGGAATGCAGCTGGAGAGCTCCGTGAATATTTAATGAGAACTGACTCCCAAAGGGGATGTTTCAGGAAAGAACATTTAAAAATAATTGAGCAAATTCTCCACAATAATTGACTAAAATCTCCAACTTGCAACTTGTTTTTCAACTTGACTTTGTTTGCTTTTGTTAATAAGAAAGCCGAGCTCTGTGTGCCCCCCCCGGCACTGCCTGGCCCAGCAAAGCCCAGCAGCTCCAGCTGATCAAGGCCAGGCTTAAGAAATCCCTTGGCCAGGCTTAAGAAATCCATTTCCAGGCACAACAGTGACAGCAGCTCCCAGGAAGCTGGGAATCCTACAGGATCCTGAGCCAGAATCCTACAGGCAGCAGGCACCGGTGTCACCACAGGCTCTGCTGCTGCTCCAGAGGGTCCATGCCAAGTGCCACAGGGCTTAGGGAACATTCCAGCAGCAGCAGGAGCCCTTTCCCAGCTGCTCACAGAGGGGGATGCTCCGTGTGCAGGGTTTGGGCTCTGTCTCCCAGTCCCCCCACGGCCAGTGATCATCCCTGGCCCCTTTACACAGAATCCTGGAATGGTTTGGGTTGGGACGGACCTTAAAGCTCATTCTGTTCACTCCTGTCACGGGCAGGGACACCTCCCACTATCCCAGGGTGCTCCAACCTGGCCTTGGACACTTCCAGGGATCCAGGGGCAGCCACAGCTTCTCTGGGCACCCTGTGCCAGGGCCTCCCCACCCTCCCAGGGAACAATTCCTTCCCAATATCCCATCTGACCCTGCCCTCTGGCAGTGGGAAGCCATTCCCTGTGTCCTGTCCCTCCATCCCTTGTCCCAATCCCTCTCCAGCTCTCCTGGAGCCCCTTTAGGCCCTGGAAGGGGCTCTGAGCTCTCCCTGGATCCTTCCCTTCTCCAGGTGAGCACCCCCAGCTCTCCCAGCCTGGCTCCAGAGCAGCTCCAGCCCTGGGAGCAGCTCCGTGGCCTCCTCTGGATTCACTCCAGCAGCTCCACGTCCTCCTGCTGTCGGATCCAGGGCTGGAGCAGCTCCGCAGGTGGGGCCTCACCTGAGCTCCTGCCCCTGCTGCCGTTTCTCATGGAGCCCCTCTGATTGTTGCCACACAGGTGTGAAAAGTTCATCAACCCAAACGATTTGGAATTAGCACAGGGACACGGGAATGCCAGGACGTGTGGCACAGTTGGAAGCATCCCAGCATGGAGCCAGGCAGGTGCAGGAGCCCTGGCATCCGTGGCCAGAAGCAGGAGACATTCAAAGGTATAAAACCAATTATTAAAATGTAAAGGCTTGCAACAAAAACTGATATTCTAAAGAAGAAAAAAAAAACCAAACAAAAACCTGAGACAGGAGAGGTTACAATAAAAACAGCTCAGGGGAAAAACAACTTTGGACTAAAACATGCACACGAAACCCTTGGAAAACACTGGGAAATATTCACCTTGCTCTCAGCAATTATTTGCAAATTTAGAGCTGAGGTTTCTTACTGTGAGTTCATCTCTCCTTCAGTGCTTAATGAGAGAATTCTAAGCTCTAAAAGCTGGCAGAAAATAGGAATTAGGGACTTTTCTCCTCTGGTTCACAAATACCCACAAAGGCATGAAACCACTTTTGGAGCTGCTGTTATCTGTTGTTGAGCACTCAGGGTTAATTAATTCCCAACTGGGGCCATCCCAGAAGAGCTCAGCTGGGAAGTGCAGGTCTGGTGGAAGCACAGGGCATGGAGCAGCTCAGGCCACAGAGGTGACACCTCTGCAAATTCCATCAAAAATGAAGTGCTGGGAATAATCCTATTATGTTATTTTAACCTCTCTTGCATAAGTTGCCATTTGCTGCCACCACACTTATGCAAAATGATTTCAGCTAATCAATATAATGGCTCTGTCAAGAATGACTTGAATTCCCTGTACAGAAATTGCTGCTGTTCCAATCTCTCTGGAATGTGTGGGGTGGGAAGGCTCCTGATTGTGGTGAAGGCCTCACCAGGAGCTCTGACAAGGAAATGCAAATGTCTTTGCACAGGGGAGGGTTGGATGCAAATAAAAGAAGAAATAAGAGCCATTTTCTGATCAAATCTGGGGTTGTCTGAGGTAATGGGGACAGTGAGCAGCTCCCTGGGTTCCAAATCCAGGTGGGAGATCCAGAATCCTACAGGGAAGTGGGCGACTGGGGTGGTTGGGCTGGTGGGACACCTCACCAGGGACCCTATTCCTGGCTGGAGCAAGGTGTGGATCAATCTCCATGCCTGGGACATGTCTTAGGAGGAATTTTTTCATGGAAAGGGTGATCAGGGAGGTGGTGGAGTGCCCATCCCTGGAGGTGCCCAAGGAATGCCTGGAGGTGGCACTCAGAGCTATGGGCTGGGGATAGGGTGGGTATGGGCACAGGCTGGACTCCGTGATCCTGGAGGGCTTTTCCAACCTCAGTGATTCCACGATTCTGTGATGTTACACAGATGTCCCCATACACGCCCTCCGTGCCACTGCTTTCCCTGCCATCAGCTACGGATTCTCCTGTGAATCCGTGACTTTTCCTTGAGACAACAACTGGAGCCTGCAGCCGGCCCTTGTCCTTAATCCATGGGAAAGGGGGTCTCAGCCAGGGACAGGGACCCCCCTCCACCTGCCCCTCTGCTCCCAGGGCGCGTGCACGGAGAAGGAAACACCAGGAGAAGCTCCCCTGGGCACAGCACTTATCCATTCCTAAAACTCATCCAGACTGATCCCACGGATCTCTGCGCCAGGGACAGAAAGCTTTGGATTTAGCCCGAATTCACCCCCTCGCTGCAGCTGAATTCCACTGTTTCATCCCAGCAGAAAAAACAGCGGACAAAACCCCCTCGTGGTCAGTAGAGACACAAAGCCAAGGTGCTGGAGGTGGCTGTCCCCTTCCCACACTCCTGCAAAGTTGGCTCTTCCCGTGAAGCCCCAGGAAGCACAAGGCTGAGGCTGCTCCTGGGAGACTTGGGGCTATTCTTAGCCCAGCGGAAGGAACAGCACTGTCACAACATGGAACAGGGAATAAAGGAGCTAAAAAAGGAGCTGTGCATGACTTCACTTGCATTTTGCCCAATGAGTTCATATTCGTGTTGCAAAAATATTTCTTTTCCTTGGCGGCCTATCGATTCCAAAGAATCAAATCGATAGCAAAGAGGATCAAATCACATTAAACTTCATCAGCTCTCTGGAACCCAGGAAAGTGGTATTTCAGGGAGGAGGGATGAAATCCATACTTATTGGATTTTGCCGGCTTGAAGTTTGCAAATCTGGACACGCAGAGAGGTTTCTGTTGTTTTCCCTGGAGAAGCAGCATCCCATGACGTGAGGACTGGGGAGCACTGGGAGCACTGGATCCATCCCTCTGCTTTCTGCCAGGACACCCAGCTCCGCCCTGCCCTGCCCCTGGGAGGCTGCAGCATTCCATGTGTACATCCCAGGCCGAGGTTTCACGGAACCGCAGAATTATTAAAGTCAGGAAAGAGCTCCAAGACCATCGAGTCCAACCGGACTTGGGATATTTGTGACAAAACCCAAGCAAAGACTTTCCTTGGTGTTCCCAAGAGATGTGCCCTGCACACGGAGCAGATCCCAAGTGTCACCCCTGGCTGTGGAGCAGAGCTGGAGACAAAATTCCTGCTGGAGGTGGAATGTCCCCCAGCAGAGCTGGTGGCTGGGGCCAGCTGGGGGCAGTGGCTGTGGAGGAAGCCGTGGGTAGGGGAGCGTTGTTCCCGTCAGCAGCAGCTCCCAGCAGAGCTGCAGGACGTGGTGCCAGGTCTCACTCATTTATCAGTGCTCCAGCCCAGCCAATAATTGCTGTAGCTGAAGCCATCCCTCACCAGGAGATCGTTAAACGCCTCTATTGATCTCCTCCAGGTTTCCAGCAAAATTTAAATCCTTCGCTAACCAGGGGATGGATCTTCGGCCACCAGCGCCAGTGTGGATTCTGAAGCACTAATCCACCTGCAGGGTTTGGGCCCTGCCCTCTTCCAGAGGCAAAGAAAGCAGGGAGGACGTTCCCTCCTGCTCCGTGGGGCACTGGGAATGTTGTGCACAGGCTGCTCGAGGCCCCTGGCTTGCAACAGGAAAAACTGGAATGAAAATAATCCAATCAACACCTGGAGCCTGCAGATATTGGCACGCCATTAGCACAGATGTACTGGGGAGCACCGGGCCTACACTGGCAACAAGCACTGGTCCCACCAACCCCAAACCCCCTCACCAGGAGGGAGCCCCAGCTCTCCCGCAGGTCCTGCTCCCTAATTTCCCCACATTGCCATTTTCCAGTCCCAAAGGATGGAGCACAAAAAATTCACTCCAACCATGAATAACCCCACAGAACCAACATCACGAGCAGCAGCTAAAAATAGGCACTGCTTAAGCGGGATTGGATAGACTGAGATTAACTAAGCTCACGTGGCTGTTCTTCACTAATTTTCACCCTGATCTTCACACAGAGGAATGAGAGCAGGGTTATTTAACCTTGAAGATGAGGAGATGAGTTTGCTCTGTTGACCTGAGCCGTGGACAACCCACCAGGCCTGCAATCCTTCATCCTCTGACAGCTCTCAAGTCCTGTTAAAGTGACTGAAAGGGTTTTTATCCTCTACCCGATGAGGTCAAATTGAGCTCCTGAACTCTTCACTGCTGGTTCAGGTGATTCTCTTGCCAGATTTCCCATCTCCAGTTTCCATGGCAGAATGAAAACACCTTGGACAACTCCAGAGCATGAGATGAAGATTGGAAGAAGAGACACGATGAGACACCAGGGGAGAAAATCACGTCTGTGGCAGCACAAGGCTCATCTCAGAACTACAGAATCATGGCATGGAATCCAATTTAGGCTGGAAAAGCCCTCCAAAATCACTGAGTTCAACCTGTGACCATCTCAGTCATCTCAGGTGCCCCTAATCCTCACTGACCATCTCAGTCATTGAAACTAATAATCTAATGTGAGTAATTAATTAAAAGCGATCAATGGAAAAGTGACTCTCATGGAAAACAGCAGAAAAAACAGCCCCAGCATCTCAAAGACATTGAGACAACAGACAGAGAGCAAAAGAGGTTTAGTAATTCCCAATTAGCACATTTTTCAGCAAAACAATACAAAAAGCAGAGAGATTCAACACCAGACCTCCAAGGTGAGATGAGTTAGGGATGCACTTCCCAGGAGCTCCCCATCCCCAACCCACTCACCCCTTCCTTTCACAGAGGCACAAAGTGGAGGAATTTACAGAAAAACGAGGAACCTGAAGCCAAAAGTTGCAATAAACCCAGACCAAATCTGGGTAATTGATAAAAAAGTCCTCCTTTAACTTTCCCTGCCTCTGCACATGTCACACGTGCCCTGTGATGCTGGTGACAGCTCAGCTCAGGGCAGCCACTTCTGCAGGAGCCAAAATAGGCCACACTTGAGAACGCCTTAGTTAAGAGCCATTTAAACATGATCTTGCTCCTGGTGCAAATGAAATTAAATCCTTTCAGAAATCTGTTAACTGGTGGAGAGTGACTCTGGGGAAGAGCTGACATCTCCAAACATAACCTATTTTTGAGTCTAGACGTGCCAGATGTGTCCTGCCCCTGGTTCCTTGCTGAGTTATTTTCTGCTGTTCACTGATGTATTACAGCAGCTGTGACAAGCGACGGTGGAGGAGATCAGTGAAATTCCTGGGCTCTCCACATGATTTATGGATATTAGCAAGGCTCTGTTAAGTGATTTACTCTCATCCAACCTGCCGCTCAGAGCTGATGCCGGCAGGCGCAGCGAGCTGTTTCCCAGGGAAAAGGATGCTCCCTCCACCCCAGGGATTGGCCTCACAGCATAGGATTATACCCTGAGTTGGAAGGGATGCACAAGGATCATCAGAGTCCAACTCCAGCAGCCCCCAATACAAAAGAAATAAAAAGAAATAAAAACAATAGAAATAAAAACAAAAGTAATAAAACAAAAGTAATACTCTGGGCACACAAGACCCTTGAACACCTTTGTGCAGAAATGTGAGCAAGAAAGGGAAGAGGACGATGTGTCACCATCATCAAACAGAGATGGTTTTAAATATTCCAAGTGATTTTCCCAAAAAACCTCTAATTAGAGACCAGAACTGCCTTGAAAACGCACTGAGTTTGATAAAGTCCCAGCTCAAAGATGTTTAATTAGGAAAAACTTCTTTCAGGTTCTTTACCCTTTGCTTTTTTTCAGGCCTTTTGTTTTCCACGCTTGTCCCACCCATCCCGTGCAGCCTCCCCAGCCCAATCCCAGCCCCAGTCACCTAGGTGGGCATTTGTGCTGTGCTCAGAGATAAGAGAGATCCAGAAGGAGATTTGGCCAAAAAAATCACCCTGTACAAGGTTGGGAAGCAGTGACAGCCCTCACGTGGCTCCCAGCTCTCCGTGACCCTGGGGACTGCCAGCACCCACCGGCTGCTCTTCCATCCTGCACCCCAATCTCTGTTTTTGGGAATTTTCCATCCCTCCTCCCACAGGTGTGTCAGAGAGGTCTAGAAAGACCAAAATGAGCTGGACACTCCTGGGGAGGCTGAAAAGAGAAGGGTCCTGTCAGGGAGTTGTGCAGAGCTAGAGGGGCCCCCCCTGAGCCTCCTTTGCTCCAGGCTGAGTGCCCTCAGCTCCCTCAGCTGCTCCTGCTGCTCCAGACCCATCCCCAGCTCCATTCCCTTCCCTGGATGTGCTCCAGCCTCTCAATGTCTGTCTTGGAGTGATGATCCCACAACTGGACACAGGACTGGAGGTGCCCCAGCAGTGCCAGCACAGGGGATGGGCACTGCTGGGGTCAGGACAATCCAGCTGCCCTTGGCTCTCTCGGCCACCTGGACACTCTGCCATTCCTCCTCCTCATGCACCTCTCCCCCTGATATCAACACAAGCTTCTGTTTTCCCAGCAGTTGCAATAATTAGGAATTACATCCTCCACTGCTTTCCCAGGCATCCATTAGCAAAGGGATCCGTGGGGTTCGAGGGGGACAGGAAGCCACATCCCTGCCTGCAGAGGGGACACAAAACCCCCCTGTCCCTGTCGCTGCCTCGCTTCCTGCAAGCCTGAAGGGCTGCACCAATACCCACCGATAAATTATTGCAAAGGAGAAATTATTTAATAGACTGAGCACAATTTATGAGCACGAACTGCTGAGGATACAACCAGCATGGAGGCTGCATCCCAGTAAATCCCAGCACAAACCCCGTTGAGAGCTCCTGGGAGTGCCTGAGTTGAGCTGAGCTTCACCCTTCAAATTTGGGACAAACACCTGGGCTCGGGAAGGGCTGCAAGAACTTGCTCATAATTCAGGCATTACAGTCCAAAGTATGGACTTGGGTGCTGTAATTACACCTTGTTTACATAAATCTTCTCTAGAAAATTAATTGCAAGTGAAGGTCTCCCCTCAGGGACAGGGGATGGGCTCAGGCTTCAATTAGGAGCAGAACACAGAGGAAGAAAAAAAATATTCTGCCTCCTTTTGCTTCAAAGATTTGTGAGGAAAACAGGAGATGTGTTACATGATTATTCCATTTAAAATTATTTTCTAGCCAAAACATCAAAAATAGATTTAAAAGGTGTTTCTCTTGTTCAAAGGCAAGAAGGACAAACCTGAGCCAGCCGGGTACAGAGGGAAAAACACATTTCCATGTTCCTAATACAAGTTTTCTGATCTTTTGTACTATTTTTATTAAGGTAAGGCAGAATTTTAATGGAAAAAAAATTTTTTTAAAGAATAAGCAAGCCTTGCATATTACTGCTGATGTGTGGGGTTTATCCCAAGGCTTGACCTTATCCAGGGAGTTCAGTGACTTCCCAGGGAGTGCTCCTGGTGTGCCTGGAGACCCCAGAGCAGCTCCCGGGATGCTCCGGCTGTGCCGTGCTCCCGCAGCGCCTCACACAGTTGGGAATTGCAAAAAACCCAGGAATAATAAAGCACAGGATCACATTTCAGTGCGGAATAAGCAGCAGATTCCTTCTGCCCACATAAACTTATATTTAATTACAGAGGGGGAAAAGCAGAAGTGAGGCAGGGCCCAGCTCGAGGCCTGCACGCGACGCTCCCGCTTTGCAGGCCGGGACCTCATTTTCCTCGTTCTGTGATTACAAATAAATCCCCTTTTAAAAAGACTGACGGATCTGGTTTTGGTCTTAGTTTTTAATCATCCTTTTAATCTCCCCGAGCACCTCGGAGCCTCTTTGGTGCGGGGCTGTGGGTGGAGGAGGAGGCCGCAAAAGCCTCGGCTTAAGGCACAAAGGAACCGCAGCCCCTCTGCAAATCCAGGTCCTCCGTGAAGGATTTGCATCTGGATAAAGGACAGACCCCCCGGATACAAGTAACACTCCTCTATTCCATCGGATTCCCGCTATGGAGCTCTAGGGCCATGCCCGCCCGGGGATGAGGGTCAGGAAGATGAGGGGCTGGGGGGATTCCTGCCCTAAGCAGCGCCCCAAGGAGGACACAAGGCTCCCAAACATCCACTGCTGAGGAATTTGGGATCCCAGTCAAAGGTTAACCCAGCTGAGCAGCATTCCCAGCTCTATCTGCTCCACAGGTACCAGGCCAGAGCCATCCTTAGAGCCAAGTAAGAACCAAGTGAGGGATGAAGGAGGCAAGAAAACAGCACCAGAGCCACAGAGTGTAAATAAAAACATTCCCCATCCCACAAAAAAAAAGGCCCTTTTAGAGCTAAGTCTGGAATATTTCTGCTTGGTTTTCCCTGCAACAGGAGCACCCATGGCAAGTGATGGCTTTTGGAGGGAGGGTTCCGAAAGGTGGGATCAGATCCATAGGTTCTTCCTGCTGGGTGTCCATGGGGAATCTCCTGAGGACAATCCAAGCAGGAGAGCAGACAGGGCTGATGCCAAGCTGCAAAACCGGGGGCTGGAAGGGAGAGACCTCAACCTGATGGGACAAAAAACTCATCCCACTGCTGTCCCTTGCAGTGGCACTCAGCAAGGGAATGCTTGCACAGGGAATGTCACAGAGGCTGCTCAGGGAAGCAAATTTCCAAAAAAATTCCCAAATTCACCAGCAAAACCCACATGAGGCATTACACATAGGCTGAGATTCCCAGTGCTGTCCATGGCCCAACGGTGAGCTCTCTTCAGTGTTCCTTCAGCGTTAATTTTGCAGGACTACACAGATTTGGGAAAATACTTCTCGTGATGCTGTCACATCCTCTCTACTTGGAGTTTCCAAAAATAAAACTCTATTTGCTTATAAATTTGTGATGGGGTGGAATTCCTAAACAGGTCAGCTGGAAGGTTTGAGGGTGCTGCCTGACCTGTCCTCCCTCCAAAACTAAACCGAGTGGATGAACTCTGCTGGTTCACGGTGCTTCTTATGATCCTGGGAAGAGAGGAGAACACAACACAGCGCTGGGCCTGGATGGGGCTGGGAGTCTGGGAGTGGTGTCTCAGGAAAACCCTGGATGGAGGCCTCAGAAATCCCCATCCTCACTCCTTGCTTTTTGCTGTCCCTCAGCACAGGGAGGCCACACAAATTCCTCGCAAAACATCTTTGCTGGGTGTTAAAAACACATGAAAATCTCTTACGCTATTCCAAGAGCCAAGATTTCCATGAGGTCAGAGCCTAATCCTAAATTTGGGCTGGGACTTACTTCCCCTCACAGTATGAAAAGCAAACAGAGGTGCTGGAATTTGTGCATCCAAGTGAAAGCAGCCAATCGTGCTCTGCATCCATCAGCACCATCCTCTGGAAGGGAAAACGGTGCTTCCTGCATGGAGCTGCTGTGGGAAAAGGACCAGCCATGGATAATTGCTGCCAGCGAGACAGAAACCCACATGATTTACTTTTATAAAGCTGGGAGGGAAATGAGAGCCTTAGTAAAGCTGCAGAAGAAATCTAAAAGACAGGCGAGGCCTCCCTTTGGTCTAAAGCTGCAATCAAACCTCTCTCCCTTGGGATTAAAACCCAGGGCTGGTGTTTCCAAGGATTTCACCATGCAGGCAGCTCTGAGAGCTTGAGGAGGTTGATCAAACAATTTCTGGACTTCTCTACATCCTTTACAATGTCCCTTGAAAAAGCAGATGTCAGGATGGGGTTGTGACACAAGGATGATGGCCTTGAGGGCAGGCAGAGAATAGGGAGCAATTTTGGGATCTAAAAAGCAGTGGAATGAGGCAGATTGTTGGAGAGCCATCTTCTCCAGGTGTCACACATAGCTTCCATGGACCACTGGAAATTCCAGGGAGATGGCATTTTCCCTAATAGAGGGGAAGAGGAATTACTCATTCCCAGATCAGCAGCTGCGTGTGAAAACTCAAGGCAGCTCCAGAGCTTTGTCTTCCAAGGAAAGCCACTGAAATATCTGGGAAAGCACCTTGTGGTTAGGAATGGCATTTTATAGGCATCTTATTTGTAGCCTCTTGTTTCCAGACTTAATAGCAAAATATTAGGTGACATTGAATGCAGCTAAAAATAAAATAACAAACACAGGAGTTGAATCCTGGTGCTACCACACGGGGGAAGGATGAGGAATGGAAGGAGCAGCTTGGCAAAGGGAAAAACTACAGACCCAAATCACTTGTGAGGATGCCACATGCCCTGACTTTGATATTTATCTCCAAATTAGAGGACAAACATTATCTTTGGCTTCTTTTCTTGCCAGCTCTTCACCTGGGCAATCACAAGAGCAGCTCTGCCAAGAGAAATGAGAATTTTCACTGCGTGTTGTTTAGGCTCTGTCCTCCCCATGACAAACTGCACCCCCAGCTTGCTTAAAAAAAGGTAAAAAGGAAGTTTTTGGGGTTTTTTTAAGCAATCAGCCCTGTACCTGCCCAACAGCCCTCTGGCTGCCACACTGTGAGAAAGCATTAACGGCCAGGCAGAGAAAAATGGAATTTTATTTGAGCTGGAAGAAAAGGAAAGAAGAGAGCAAAGCTAGAAAGGCTCACACACCAGTGGAAATGTGAGCAAAGTCACGCTCCAACAATTCAGGCCTTTGTAGCAAATCCTATTCTTTCCAAAGGGAGGAAGATGCTTCCAGCTGCCCCTCTTTTCTCCTAACAAATGATCTCACGCATGACCCGTATTTCACTCGGGAAAGATCCCTCAGGCAGAGCCACAAAACAGGGCTGGGACGTGGAGTGAGACCAGGCAAGAGCTGCCAGAGCCAAGTGTGAAGCATTCATCCCACAAGGATTCACTTTTCTGGGACAAATTCAGCCTTTAATTGCTTTTAGCAGAGAGTAATTACACCTGAGAAGGTTTTTTCCCCTCTATTTTTCCTCCCTCCTCCAGGTTGCTGTGAGGCCACTGCAGTTTATTCACAGGACTGTGAAGCACGGGCAGGAATTTTAGGGATTTCAGGAGAGAGGAGCTCACCAAGCCAGCAGTGGGTCACACCTGCCTCAGAGATGGGCCCAGGGATGCTTTCTCCTCCTCTATATTTTCCCAAGACTCAAAGACTGTTTTTAAAGGGAAGGAGTTTATCCTAAATCCCTGCTTGCTGTGGATCCCGGTCTCACTCTCCATGCTCAGAGAGGTCTCCCAAAAGCTGGGATTGGTAACTAAACACCACATGATGGAACAGCAGATGGGTCTGAAGGCGACCAAGAGCTGTGGGATGATGGATCAAGAGGCATTCCAGCTTCCAGAGGCTGCTCCTGTGGGAAAAGGCGCCTGATTGCCCACGACACTTATTTTCTCCAGGGTTTCCCAAGCACCTGCCCTCTGCAGGAGGATGTGTGAGGGGTGAAGACTCTCCAAACAGCCCCCACCCAAACTATTTTGGGAAGCGGCCCACGGGATGCACGGAGTGCTGGCCCTGTCCCCTCGGCATCACTCCTGGGGTGAGGTGTGGGATACAAAGTGCTGACAAAGGCAGAGTGGCCTCGTCACTGCTGATTAAAACCATCAGATCCACGCAGAAAGGAGTCGGGAATGGCTCATTTTAATTAGTCCTTGCTTTGCTGCTGTTCAGCTAAACACAATTAGCCCTTTCTGGAGATATTTTTATGGAATTCCAGCTCCAATTACAGCATCCCCGGGCAGCGCAGTTGTACTGTGTCATAAACCAATACCCTGGGGCCGAGACCTCGCTGCATCCCTTACCCTCCATGAGAAGGAAAAAAAGCTGCAGAGAGAATTGTGTCGTGATAAGACAAAGGGGAATGGCTTTAAATTGAAAGACAGGAGATTAAGATGGGATATCAGGAAGGAAATCTTCCCTGTGAGGGTGGGGAGGCCCTGGCACGGGTTGCCCAGAGAAGCTGTGGCTGCCCCATCCCTGACTGCCCTGGAGAGAAGCCTGGGCAGGGCCAGCACATCCCTGTATTCCATCCAGCATCACTCCCAGCCCTCCAGCTGATAACCGGGCTGCCTTGGAGCTGGTGGGAGCAGCCCTCGTCCCCCGCAGCGCTCCCAGCTGAGGGCTGGGGGTGTCACTCTCTGCGTTCCCTTGGAATGCAGGCACTGCCGACAGCTCCAGCCGCTGATTTCCAGGTTCAGCTCCCTCCTGATTCTCCAAGGAACAAGGATGTGTCTCGTGTGAGAGGGAACAACATCATCGTTAATATCTACCCCAGTTCTGGGCTGCTCTGGAGGAGGAACCACATGAGCTGTTCATATGAGAGTCCTGTTCAGTAATTCATAACCCACCACGAGGAAGGGGGGTGATGTCTGCTTGATTAATTGAAATAATTGAATTGCTCCTCTCTGCATGAGCAAAACACGTTGAATCAGTGTCTGCCCAGCCCTCTGGAAAAGCTCCCCATGGAATTCAGCACAGGATCCTCCTGCCCCACTGCCCAAACTCAGACCCTTTAAGCCGCCAGGGCTTTGGTCCTGCTGCACCTCCCTCCCTACAAAGAACTTCCAAAGCATTTCCTCCCTGCTGTCCCTGAACTGCTTTCAGTTTAATGAAATGTTCATCAGCTCTGCATGAAACCCCACCTGCAGCTGCACAGAGGCCATGGAATCACAGAATCCCAGACTGGTTTGGGTTGGGAAGGACCTTAAAGCTCATCCAGTGCCACTCTGCCGTGGGCAGGGACACCTTCCACTATCCCAGGGTGCTCCAAGCCCCTTCCAACCTGGCCTTGGACACTTCCAGGGATCCAGGGGCAGCCACCGCTGCTCTGAGAACTTGTGCCAGGGCTTCCCCACCCTCACAGCCAGGAATTCCTTCCCAATATCCCATCTAATCCTACCCTCTGTCAGTGGGAAACCATTCCCCCTCGACCTGGCACTCCAGTTTAACATCAGTCACTACAGAAATAGCAAAGGAGACTGTTCAAAACTGGGGGGGAAAACTAAAATCAGAATTTCCTTTAAACACCTGGACATGTGGTATTTCTGGAGCTGAGCAATCCAACAGATTTTTCTCCAAACAGCCAAAGCCCCTTTGGATCAGCTGGGGCAGGGACCCACTGCACACTGGGGGAAGGGGGGTTTTAATTTTTATTATTTTTATTTCCTTATTCATTCATTTTATTTTGTATCTATTTATATATAAATATATATTAAATCGATATTTTTATAAATTTTGTTTTCCTCTTGATTAAAACAAGAATTCCCCCCTATGGCGACACACTGCAAGATGTCCTAAAGCAGATTAAAAATTTTAAGGAGGTCTTCAGGAGGAAATTTGGACAATTACCCTACCAAACCCAAGCTCTGGCTATTCCCTTGGCCACACACGTGTTCCTGCTTCCCAGGGATCCGGATCACTGCTTTTCCCAGGGAAAAAGCCTGCCGCTTTTAGCTCCACTGAAACAAATCTGTGTTTAAGCTTTGACCTTGCTCACTGTGAGCAAACCCTCCGGGGGCCGTGCTCCACTGCCTGAGGCTGCTATTCCTGACTGAGGCTGTTATTCCTGATTGGCACTGCCAGGAATAGCTCCAGGACCTGGAGCTGCACGGTGAACTCTGTGCCGCGGCTTTCCTGCAATTCCCACGGAGCTGTCCCTGATTCCAGCTCCGGCCACGGCTGGGGCTGCTGAAGAGGTGGAAGCGTGAAGAGAAATCTTGGATTTTTTTATCCAGGGTCAAATGTTTGGGAGCTGCCAGAAAAACACGCCCTGCTCCCGGAGCATTGGGATTGGATGAGGGAATCGCTGGATGGATCATCACAGGACCTCGGGATGTCACCTCTGCCACCACCCTGCTGCAGCTTCGGTCTGGCTGCGGCTTCAGTTCCGTGGTATTTATGGATCTGGGCTGGATTTGGGACACCTGGAGGCACGGGCTCCATCTGCTGCATCCCCACACCCACCCGGACCAGGATCCTGTGGGATCATCCCGCTCCTTCATCCCTCCCACAGCACCGAGGAGCTGGATTGCACAGGGAAGTTGGGAAGGTTCAAGCACCCTCAGCTGTGGATCTGCTGCTGCTTTGGGATCTGGGCTTCCAGATGTGCTGCAGGTTTGGGATTTGAGCCACGGGGACAGCCCAGGACACGCTCCCATATGGATTCACATCCCGCAGCTGCACTTCCCACCACCCCTCATTCCAAGGGCCTTTTCCCAAGTGACACCTGAGGTCTTGGATACCTCCCAAAAAAAACCACACCTCCTGGTCCCCAGAGCAGGGCCAGCCACCCCTTCCCTGCCCTCCCCGGCTCCTCCCCAGCATCCCGCACATCCCTGTCCTCATGGATGCTGAGGATGAGGTTCACAGCTCTGCCAAAGCCTCCTGCCACGTGCTGCATCCCAATCAAAGCATCAAAGAGAATAAAATCCAGCCCTTTAAAGGCAAAATTTTGGACATCTCTACAGGGAAGCTTTCAAAGTCCAGCAGCTTTCCTTCAAATTCCTTTTCGATGGAAAATTTTGCCAAGCTTTTTTTTGCCATCAAAACAAAATGTTGTCCCAGATTTTAGACCAATTTCCTTTTGGGAAGTGCTAGAGGAAAATGGACACGTTCAAACCCTGGCTAAAGGAAAAGTGTGGTCTCTTCCGGCCAGGATGCTCCAGGAAAACTCCCAAGGGAGCAGATATGGACAGTTCAGTGCTGGGGCTGATCCAGAGAAGGAGCCACGTTTTCCCTCGATGTCCCTCCTTGGGAAGCACCATTCAGGCCCCTCCCTGACATTTCCAAGTGTTTCCAAGGGGTACAACTCTGCTTTTGTGCCACTTTTCCGCTCCAAAAATGGCCCAGCACCACGCCGGGGAATCCCACATCCACTTTTCTCATGGATACCCGGGACAAACCACCGCCAGCTGACCCTGGGCTAAGCTAGCAGCACAGGGCAGGTTTTATTCCCAACCCAGCAGCTGGAAAATGGGAAGGATCAGTTCACCTGGAGTAAAGGCAGTGCTGCCTGCAGACCCTGCAAGCCCCCGGGGCTGCTGCCAGACTCTGGGAATGCAGAGGGTACTCAGCAAAGCCAGCACAAGCCCGGCACTAATTAGCACCCTCCATGCTTAAATCATCAGCTTTGCTCATTTGGCTTCCAGTGAGAAATTGTTCTTTTAATGGGAACTGAAGGCACTCAGCACATTCCAGACATAAATCCCAGGTTTTCACCGAAGTGGGATGAGCGAGGTCTGTGGGAGCCAAGGAAAAGCTTGCACAGCTCTTCCTGGGCAGCTCTACAGCAGGTGATCAACAATTCTAATTCAAACAGTTTATAATTGTCTCCGAAAGGTTAAAAATACGAGAGCACAGAATTTGGACTTTTCATGAATAAACTGCACTTTTCTCCCCCGTCTCCATGGCTACCGAGGCTTGCTGGGCTGCCTGTGCCAGCTAATTGGTTTCCAGGAAGGAATAATTAATAAAGAACAACAGAGTCTCCCTCTTTGGCAGGGCAGTTCTCACAGTTTTCCTTTTCCTCTGGGAGAGCCTGGGCTCCAGAGACACATCCAAGCTCTGCCATGAATCCCACGCCCATAACCACCTGAAATCCATCCCAGCCTGCAGTGACAAAAAGGATGAGCATCCTTAACTCAGGATGGCCACTGCATTTTATAAGGGAATTATGGCTCACATAAAAAAGGTTGGATCCGAGCCACGCGCTCTTCCCGTTAATCCGTCACACTCGCCTTGCCGTGGATTAAATTGCATTCCTGGAAAGCAGATCCCTGGGTGTCAGAGCATCTCACAGGGAAAATTATTGTTCTCTGCTGGGAGCTGGGAGCCAGGCAGGTGTGGAGGGAAAGCCACACCTCCATCCTGCCATCCCTGAATCCCGCCATTCCCCCTGAATCCTGCCATCCCTGAATCCTGCCCTGCGAGGGGGTGCCCTTCCCAGCCAGCAATGCTACACAGAAGGAGGGAATATTTCAAAATCCCAATATGTTGTAGCTTTTCCCCTTAATCCGGTACTGGACAGCGCTCCCCACGTCTCCAGGTTTTTATTTAGGGCATTTGATACCAAAGCTGAATCCCCATTTCAGCATCCCTGTGCATTTTATATAGAAACACAAAGAAAAATCTGGGTGAAGATTCCATTGATGCCTGAGCCCTTCACGCAACATTTAAAGCGCTCCTGAATAGCTCCAAGGAAAATGAATTCCTGCCGGTGGAGCTGCTCGTGCTGCTGCTGCTTCTCTGCCCAGAGCCCTCCGTGCCTGCCTTGTGCCAACACTGCAAACGCGCCCTGCACAAAGTTTAACAGGGAAAAAATCCCGGGTTTCTGTGCCAGAAATGCCTCTGGAGCGACTGGAGATAATCCTCACCGTGCCTCTCTGGGCTCAGCGGGTCCAAACTCCGTGTCCCAGTGATCCGCGGAAGTGTTTGGGATGAGAGCACGGGGCAGAGGGACAGCACAGCGCCCACAGCCAGCCCTGCTCCCTGCGGGGCTCCCGCGGGAGCATCCCGGCAGCTTCCATGTGCCCTGGTTTGCTTTTCCTAGCGAGTTTTATCCCCAAGCCCGGAGCAAATCCCAGCCCCGGGCTCAGCTCGCCTGGTCCCAGACCACCAAGCGCAGGTCCGGGCTCAGCCCCACCCAAATTCCACCTGGGATGCCCTGGGGAGCAGCTGGATTCCACCCTGCTGGGGGCGGGGAATCCTGTGACATCCCCCTGGATCACCGGGATCGCTCAGGAGCGGGGTCGGCATCTCCAGGGATACAGACCCTGCTCTGCAGCGGGAGCAGCGATCCCAGTGGGAACTGTGCAGTGCCCGACTGGATCCTTCTCCAGAGCTGACCCTGCTGACCATTCCCTTTCTAACCACCTCTGGAATTGCCAGCCGCGAGGGCTCTTCCCTCTTCCAAGGGCACGGGGAAGAACCAAGGCAGCACCAAAAGCCCTTTTGGGGAGCCAACTCCAGCAGGTGCTGCTGAACTGCACATTCCCAGCTCCGACTGTGCACCCTGCCTCGTTGGATTTGATTAATGAATGATTTCCTTCATTTCCAGCAGGAACGGCACGGAGAGGGAACGCAGGGCACCCAAATGGCGCACGCACAGGGGAGCGACTGAGAGCTGCTTTGTCAAAACAAACCGAAAGAAAAAGCACCTCCGGTTTCCTTCCCAGGCTGCTCTGGAGTTCCCGGGCACCGGGAGCGGAGATCAATCGGAATAAAAGATGGAGGAGCTGAGCCTCGCTGGGTTGCGCCTCAGCCAACGCAGGGAACACAGGCACGGAGCATCATTTGCGACGCGTGCTCAGCACCCCTTCGGTGATTAAATAATTAGGGAGAGAGATTCAAAGTGACTCCAACCCCGCTGAAATCCGAAGCGTTCCCTCCTCCCCTACCTGCGCTGGCTGCGAGGATTTTTTTTAATCATGGGGGTTTTTTTTGGAAAGCTGACAAAAACGAAGTGTGGCAGGTGTTAAATATCTGCTTTTGCAGCAGGATTAGGAACGAGCCACGTTTGGACTGGGGTTGGGTGAAGAGTTGCTGGACTGGGAAGGACAATCATGGAATCTCCTGAGGCTGCCATTCCTTAACACCTTTGGGTACTTTGATATTCCCCATTATTTTTAAAATACAACTTTATCAATACCAGCAATGCCCAAAACCTGGAGTATCTCCCAGCAAAGGACAAATTTCCCGGCAAAGCCAAACATTCCTGGATAAAACGGCTGATTTCCAACAGCCACGTGTGAGAAAGGGCCCGTGGGGAGGGATCTGGACTTCCAGGGTGTCTGAGAGTTATTAACAATTAATTACTAATCAAGAACTCCTGAAGCGCTGCGTTGTGACAGTCACGCTGCACATCCCATCCCTGGATCCCTCCTGGATCACACATTCAATGGACAAATCAGTTTTTCCTAAAGAACACCTTCCAAGCCTCCTCCAAAAACCAATTTCTTGCAGCTGGGCAACTTTTTCTTCCGCAATATTTTAATGCACAATTCCATCTGTGAACTCCAAGAGCAATTCCAAAAGGAATGCCATGTTCATTTGGGAATATAACAGCTTCCCGATAAACACAGGGACCAGCCAGGCTGGGATAAAGAGAACAATCAGGTATTGACCCAAACCAAAATATTTTGGGAATTTAGGAGCTGGTTTTTCAGCAACTGTTGACACACATTTATTTTTCCCACAAGCACAAAAGGGAAATAAAGAGGAAAAATTAAAATTCCTTCCCATATTTCACTGAAACCTGTGCACTTTTCATGGACCACCTTTGCTGTTGAATTCCCTGCCAGAAAAAGTCACCCAAAAACAAGGTGCCTAAAAAGGTTTAGTGCGTTGTGCCTGCAATAGAATTTGGCTTTTTTCCCCTTTATTTTCCCTCCAAGTATCCCTGTGAGAACTGCATTTAGGAAATTATTTATGGCACTGGAATTAGGGTCTTCAATGCTTTTCACATGCCCCATGCAAAGCGTATTTATATTAAAAATATACTTTCTATATATAAATGTGTGTGTAAAATACACTTATATGTATAAAATACACTTATTTCTAGAAATAGATTTATTTTTTAAATCCTGACATCGCAGCAGGATTCACTTCTCAGTTCCCACAGGGAAGACACCACTGAGTGTGACACAGCCTCAATTTTAGGGTGGAACCTCTTCTTTCTCACTCCCTGCTCCAACACCTGCTCTACCACAAGAGAGAAGCCAAAAAATGTTTTCCTCTCTGGGTGAAAGCAGCGCTTGGAGCAGGATTTATCCATCCTTGGATGGCTTCAGACACAGAGAGTGCATCAATGACTCCAGAGCACCCTCTGGATATGGACTTTTCCCAATAAACACCATTTTCTACACCAGTTCCACCTGAGGCACCTCCTCCGCTCCCACTGTCCCACTCCAAAAACCAGGAGTGGTTTTTGGAAATCTCCAGGCCATGAGATTTCTGGGCATCTCCGCTTGGTCCTCCCTCAGGAAAAGAAATCCTACAGCCAAAATATTGTGGGTGTGAGTTTTCCTAAAGAGATTTTCACCTGGCACCTGGTAAAGAACCACAAAACCTCCACTGCTGGTGGAAGGGAACGGGGCTGGGAAGGGGCTGGAGCAGCAGGAGCAGCTGAGGGAGCTGGGAAAGGGGTTTGGAACACCAGGAGAGGCTGAGGGAGCTGGGAAGGGGCTGGAGCAGCAGGAGCAGCTGAGGGAGCTGGGAA